>BLKR01003397.1:0-147630 GCA_011170035.1 Teleogryllus occipitalis
AGATTAATGAAGAGAGGCTTACATGAATCACATGGGTGGGATTTGGTTATTATTCGTACAATTCGTTTTTGTAATCTAAAAGTCTGGGAGCTATAAGATGTATTTCCCCAGAATATTATGCCATATCTCAGGCGGGAATGAGCATTCGCGAAGTATACACAACGAGCAGTATGAAGGCTGACTGAATTTGCAAGAATTCTGAGCGCGTAGCATAATGAACTTAATTTTGTGTTCAATTCATTTAAATGGACGTTCCATTTAAGGTTTGACTGAATTGAGAGACCTAAAAATTTTGTTGCATTAACATGAGTCAATGGTACACTGTTCATTTTCAATGGAGCACAGAATTGTTTATTTGAAATGGAAAACTGCATTAAAACCGTTTTCTTTTGGTTTACTATTAATTTATTTCGGAACCAATTTGAAACATCTGATATTGTACTATTTACGGTTTCTTTATTGCAAAGGATGTTCGTATCATCCGCAAAGAGAACCGTTCTTCCGTTTCGAATCGTCGAGGGCATATCGTTTACGTAAAGTAGGAACAGAATAGGGCCTTAAATCGATCCTTGAGGAACTCCACATGCAACGGGCAAAGAGTCGGAAAGGTGCGTACGTAATGTTCCATCATTCCAGTAAGGTATTTCAACTTTCTGAGGTCGTTGTTTAAGGTACGAACATAACCAATCTAGAGCAATACCACGGATTCCATATGAAGGTAATTTTGAAAGTAAAATGTCATGATCAATGATGTCAAAAGCTTTTGAGAGATCTAAAAATAATCCAATAGGTGCCTCGTTTTGATCTAATGATGAGGCGACATCTTTCAGAAAAGAAAATATAGCTGTTTCCGTTGATTTTGATTTTCTAAATCCATGTTGGCAATCTGAAAGCGCGTCGTGTTTAGTGAGAAAGGTTTCCATTCGTACGTAAAAAAGTCTCTCTAATATTTTTGAAAAAACTGATAGAAGAGAGATGGGCCGATAATTTTGAATTTCATTTTTGTTGCCTTTTTTGAAGAGCGGCTTAATTTTAGCTGTTTTGAAAATATCTGGAAACGTTCCAGTGCATAAAGATGCATTAAATATGTGAGTTAACGGGTGTATAATGGCATACGCACAAGTCTTTAACAAAGAATCTGGGAATTCATCTAAACCGGACGAATATTTATTTTTTAGTTTACCGATTATTTTGAGAATTTCATAGGAAGAAGTTTCGGAAACGAACATTGTGTCTAAAATTTTGGGTGCACTGTCTGTTTTTGAATTTTGTGCCTGAAGACCCTTAGTGAGATCGGCAGCAATTCTCGAAAAGTATTGGTTAAAGAGACTAGCCACTGTTGCCGGATCGTTGACATTTATATCGTTATATTTTAAAACAACATTCTCTACGGGTTTTCTAGTTGATTTGGTAGTATTTTTTATTATATTCCACATTGATTTTGTTTTATTATTTGAGTTCAAAATATCCTGATCGTTTTTCATGATTTTTGCCTGCCTTATGACTTTTCGTAACAATGTTTTGTATTTTTAAAGTAGATAAGGAAATCTTGAGATACGTCATGACGTTTAGAAATGAAAGAAAGAATTCGCTTGTTTTTACAAGATGTCCTAATCCCTTGTGTTATCCAAGAATTGCTTTTCCGTGAAATATTTAATTTTCGTTTTTGAAGAGGAAAGCAAGTGTTAAAATGAATTGAAAGAGTTGAAAAAAAAGAATTATATTTCTCGTTTGTATCAACAGTATTATAAACCGCTTCCCATGACTCCTGCATCAAGTAGTCTATGAATAATTTAATTTTACTTTTAGTAAACAATCTAGTCATACGTGTATTATTTATTGTGTCAGTGATCGCATTTCTTATAATGGTAAGAATTTGTGCATCGTGGTCACTGTATCCTAAATCTTTTGTTTCAACTTCATATCGAGTAGTAGTTTTGTTAATTATAATTTGATCAATTGCCTTCATCGAATTTTGTGTGATTCGTGTAGGTACATTAATTGTAATGTCTAAATTGAAGGAATTAATTAAATTGAGAAACTTTTCTTTCTCGCAAGATTCGACCAGAAAATCAATGTTAAAATCTCCGCATACAACAATGGATTCAAAAGAGCGATTGCTGACTTTGTTAAGTGTTATCTCCAGGTTTTCTAAGAACAAAATATAATCTGCAGTTCTCTTTGTTGGAGGTCTGTAAATGCAAAGTATTATCACTTTTAGTGAAGTAAGATGTACAACAGAAATTTCCAAAATATTTTCAATGGAATACACATTTAATTCTGCCAAGGGGATAGAATCAATATTATTTCTAACGTAAATACAAGAACCACCATACGTAGGACCTTTATGCGATTCTCTCTCTCTACAATAAAAGCCTGCGAGGTAAAAGTTTGGAATTTGGAAAATGCTAAGTTCATTAGGAGATAACCAATGTTCTGTAAAGCAAAGAACGTCCGTTTGATTTAGATCGCTCTGTAGAGCTGCCTCGATATACTCAGTTTTATTTGAAAGGGACTGAACATTATGGTGAAGAATGTTTATTTTTTGCAAGTACCTACACGAATGTTTTTCTGCTGCATCTGACTGTAGTTGCTATATATTTACTCCATTTTTACCTCGAGTGCGTGGTCGAAGGTTGTAGTGTGTCCGGGCAGTGACAGGTTGTGAGGAAGATGGGGCATCAGATGAAGACGAATTGGTAGTGGGAATGGGAGAAACGGGAGTAGGTTCAGAGGAAGAGGCAACAGGGTTCGAAATAAGGGTGGGGGGTGGAGAACGTAAGGAAGGCGAAAGGGACGGATTTTTGGCAGGAGACTGCGTAGGACTGGAGTTGATGATGTATTGTGCAAGTTTGTTACCGACTGCATGTTTTCCAGCAAGGTTCATGTGAAGACCATGCCGGGTGAAGTGTTTTGCTGAGAGGAAAAAAACCCTTTACATGTATTCTGTAATAAAATGAAAACAAATAGTAAAATGTTGATTGGGCCGTCAAATATTGATTAACTAGCAGAATGTGATGTCGCCGACGCTTTAAACTTTCTTCGGTTGTTTGACTTTTCTTTTTGTTTTTTCTTTCTTTGGTTCAGAGTTCTCTTTGTTCAGTTTAGATGTCTTCTTAGCCTTACGAAATAACCACTTAATTTTTTCAATTTTATGTTATTGAGCACAATTTCTACCTTTGGCTTTCCTGAATTTAGGTAATGTAAGTATTTCATAAAATTGACCTTGTAAAGAGTTATTTCGAAATGTTTTTCTTTCAATTTATTGTAGTACATATTTTTAAAATCAATTTGAAAAACACATAACGTTGTCGGCAAACACGCAATTATCTGTTGAACCTCCGGGTCACTTAGCTTATCCAGATTTTTCATACAAAAATTATTGTCTTCTCGATATTCCTTGAAGACATAACGCGGATCCCCGTAGCCCGGACGCAGCGACCGGCTCGATGACATTGCTATGTTCTTCTCGGAGAGTGCATCTACGGACGTCTGATCCGGGCAACTCAATAGGCTCTCCACTTATTTAGTTCATTTTCCGTGAAAGAAAATCCACCGTTTTTGTATTCTCGAATTCTTTGTCTTATAAGACTTCTACGTCTTCCTCTTTCTCTGCGTCTTGCCCGTTGTCTTGTCCTTCGTCTTTCTCTTCACCTGTCTTCATCTGCGTCTTTCTCTTCGCCTTCATCTACGTTGGTATTTTGAGGTACTGGAGATTAATCAACGCCACCTAGATAAATCTATTTAAGTGGCTTTGGTTTAATTCCCGGCATACTCACCAAGATTGCAGCGCCAAAACACGAAGAAACACGTTCTTTAAAATTTGGGGATACTTTACATGAAGCCCCTGAACATTTTCAAAATTTTCTCAAAAACAGCTCCAAATTTTTTCTGTAAATTTCTTCTAAGAATAGAGTAAAATACACTTATAAATGTGACATAGGTCCGATTTTCGCGGTTAACTTTGAATTTTCGAAAATTGCAAAAGTTTTAATTTTTTCCAGTTTTCCTACAACTATAAAATTGAAGATAGAAATTTTTCCTTCAAATGAAATTTGTTGCCCGTAAATGGTTCTTTCATGTAGGTTAAGTACATTTTTCTGAAAATTTTAGTACTTTTCGTGCAATAGTGCTTGCAATATTTTCAATTTAAAAAAATAACAAAATATTTTCTCAAAATCCGCTCCAAATTTTTTCTTTACATTTTTGGTAGGGCTAGTGCCAAACGAAAGCTCCAAAAAATAGCTCCAAGTCTTTTCTTCAAACTTTTGCAACGGATAATCGTAATGGCACTGTTTAATATGACGTAAAGTTCATTTCGGCGTATTCTTTTGTTTTTTTCAAAGATTACACAAATGTACCGTATTTTATCGAGTATAAAGCACCCTCTTTGTATAAGCACCCATTCATTTTTTGAGTGTCAAATTTAGGACAAAACTGTTTTATTAATGAAATGAGGTTGTAGTAACAAAATTCATATATAGTGCTTATAGCATAGTGCTTCGCGATTGTTGTATAACATAACGCGATTGTTTTGTGCTTCGTTAGTAAATATTTGTTTAGTTAGAGTTGCGTTATAAATTAACCCCTGTTTTTAGCAAACGTTACATTATTTCACGCCATTTTCAAGCATATAACTTATACCTTCCTTGTATAAGCACCCCCTACTTTTGGGAATCAGAACTTTGGAAAAAAGGAGGTATTTATACACGATAAAACACATTTTTTTTAAATGTCTCATGCCATTAATTGCACATTTCCATCGATTTGTATACAATTTGCCTTTGTGAGTGGCAGTGCTTCAAAAGACTTTAAATGAAGTTTTTCGAAAACTCAATAGATTCCTGAAAACAAGAGCTTCAAATTTCGCATTTACAGCAACGCTAAAAACGCCATTTTCTTAAAAATGGCTCTAAACTTTTGAATGAATACACCATTTAGGACGAGGTTTTACTCTTCCAATCTATTCTTTAAGTAATATTTCGGTCTACTATTAGGAAACCGAAAGGTTTAGAAAATGTCAAAAAAATGTATTTTTGGCGCTGATGGATGGCAGCTGGCAAGAGGTGGGACAACACCGTAAAGCCAGTGCACACCAAGGAAATTAGAGAACATAACTACGAGAAAGTCTGTATCATTCTGTAGCACCTCTAGTTCTTATTGTTTCGTTTCTTATCTTTTGTTGGATCTGTGTATTAGGATTTTGCTTTCCTTCCTTCTTTGACAACAATCTTCTTTCTTTTTTTCTCTGTCATGCCCCAGGTTTGAGCTCCGTGACACAAAAGTGGCACAATACCAATTTTTAATTAAGGACGATTGAAGAATCTGTAAAACCTTGGTGTTACTTAAATTATGCTGCGAGGTGCGAAGAATTAATTTTAACTCGTCTTTGTATCAGCCATTACCACCTCACATAATTTCCTCCTGCGATGTTAACCTCCCCCTCCCCATCTGCGACACGTGTAAGACGCATCTCAATTTACATGCCCTCCTACACTGTGGAAACTGTAGGCAGCTGGCTTAGACATTGTCAGGGCAACTCACGTAGCATCTCCACTTTCACAAAACTGAAAAATTTTTGCGCCATAATTTTGGGCTAATTTCAGACACACAGACGCGCACACAGACACACCAAATCACACACAAAAAGGATTGCTTCTCAAAACCCGAAATTAAGATATCAAAACGGGGTGGGTAAAGCTAGCGCCCCCACTTTCTCTAATAAAAAAATACTGTCGAAACAAGCCACTTTTGGGCCACTTTCTGCAATTTCAAAACTCTCCCCTTACTGTGAGAACAAAAAATGAAAACCACTCCAATTTTTCAAAACTCAAAAATTCTTGTGTCATGATTTTGGGTTCTTTATTCTTCGTTCGCCCTTAGAAAAAAAAAGCTGATTTAAACAACCCCGAGGTATTCATCCGCCTTGCTCCGATTCTCAATCGCCGTCTCTGCACGCACAAATTCTTTACAATAACGAGTGAATGTCAATATCCAATTTACATTATTTCGACTGTATTAACGAATATTCTCCCTTTAATCTCATGCAAACAATTTACTTACGATCACTCTGCTTCAAGAAGAGGTTAAATTCCTTTCATGTCTGAAGCAGATGATTCGATATTGGAAGAGGAACCTTCGATGATGAGTATCATGTTCACGACACTGTCACTGAAGCCATCTACCTCCGACATTCTCTGTTCCTCTTCAACAGTATGCCCTACACCAGCGTTCTGGTGTCACTTTAGAAATACCTTGCTCGAGAAGTGCTGAAAAGCGCTAAAACTATTCAAAACGTTCAATACCACACGTTTTTAATCACTCCGTAATAGTTTAACACTACAGTGTTTCACTACGGAAGGACCTGCACCGCTCTCCGGCATCTTCAAGCGAACGTTTCGAACTGCTTGACAAAAATTTCTAAACTGATCTGCTTCGCTTCGAATGAGTATACCGCCTCCCACCGTGCGTGACCGAACCTGCGTCTGTCATCAGTTCTTACGAAATCAACAGCTCCAGTTACTTCTATGCGTGCGTGGGGTACAGTTCGCCTCTTGACTCTCCGGATTCATTTTTTTCCGCTAGAGCTGATACCAAGCAGGCGCTGGACACATAACTGTCACCGACATCGATATCTCCTCTTCCGGAAGGGAAGGCGTGGGAACAATTGTCTTTTTATTTTCGAGTCTGAGTCATAGATTATAAGTTTCGTTTGGAATTTTAACATTGTGAGAGATATGAGCCACTACATCGAAAACTATTTTCTTCTGCACATGAATACGCCTGAGGTTGTTACGCGTCAACTAACCAATGGCAAGCATCCCAAAGCACGTGCTATTGTTTACATCCACTTTTTCTTAGAGGGAACGGAGAATAGTAACACCAAAAATATTTTTTGTTCCCCTACGACTCTGCGAAATTAAGGTTTTAAAAATTGGGGGGTAAAGCTAGCACCCCCAATTACTCAAAATTTAAAAAAAAAAATATTACCGTCCAAACAAGCGAATATTGGGCATCTTGGACTGTTTTTAAAAATTTCGAAACTCATTTCTAACTTTATGGACAAAATATTTACCCACTTCCAATTTCTCAAAATTTAAAAATCCTTCTGCCATAATATTGGGCCAAATAGGAACACAAAACATTTTTTTACTACCACACATAACCCTGAAATCAAGGTGCCAAAAAAGGAAGATAAAGCTAGTACCCCCACATGCTCAAAACTTAAAAGAATGTGCACCAAAAATTTGTTCTCATAAGAGACACCAGAAACAATTTTAGCATCCCCCTCCGCAGTCCCCTCATCTAAGTTTTAAAAAATTCTCTAAGAAAGATAGCATTCCCACTTACTGAAAACTCAAAACGTTTTATGCTATAGAAAAGAGCTATGTTAGGCCACTTAAAGACACTTATCAAAATTACAATATTCGGTCTTAACACAAAAGTTTGACACTATGGAATTATGTATTAATCCTCCTACATATCGTAAACTACAAAAGTACTCAGAGCTGATTATTATATTTTAAAAAGCATGTAATCATCCTGTAGTGTATTAAAATAATTTAGTTATATCAATTAGGAAATTCTTAATAAATATTGCTGAACTTTGTTATTTTGTCATGAAGTATAATTTTCACAATTTAAAATCAAACAAATTTACAACAATTTAACGTTTAATATAAACACATACACAAAGGTCAAAATGATACATTAATATTATCATAAATAGGAAATTGAAAATCTGAATTTTTGTTTCATACTCGTAAATTACCATATAATAACTGGAATCTACACAGCAGAGATAAGAGACCATTTTGTTACATATTAAGCATCTTGTTAAAGGGAGCACAGTACCATATTAAATCTTCACTCGTTAGCAACATATCAAGCACATATTAACATTCCATCCTGAAATAATTTTGGGGTTGCTTACTCCCCCTGACCAAACTTTCCATCATTGTAATATTTCTAAATGAAAAATATTGGCCGAGTCCCCACCCCATATTCTGGACAGTAATACTAGCAAGTTTGTGACTCATACTATATTTCCTAATACTAGGAGATTAGGAATTATAGTATGAGTAGCAAACTTGCTAGTATTACTGTACTCAAAACTCGGCTCCACTACAAATGATGTTATAAAAATTTTATGTAGTTGAGTGTCGTATTTGTTATGGGCAGACAAATGTGATTTTTTGTTGAAAATGAAAGCAATTTTCTGTCATTTAAGAATTGATTCTTTTATTGAAGTATTTTTTTCAAATACAAATATGGTTTCTTTCATAGGATGCAGTTACGTTTTTCAAGTGGAAAACACGCTGCATCGCAGCTCATGCGCTGAAGTCTACTATCAGTGTGGACTGCAGTCCACGCAATCAAACATGCTCCTTGAATTACTTGTTAAGATCACCGCAGAACCTTGTTTTAACAACCTTAGAACAAAGGTAAATAAAACAGCCTAGAATATATTTGTAGGAATGTTACATGAAAAATTAAAGTGAAATTGAGATGTAACATATCTTACAACGTGTTAATTTTATAATAAATTTCTGCCTTCATTGATAAGTGATTTAAATAGAAAATCTTGTATAAAAAATCTTACAATTGCTTGATGTTTAACGTATTGGCATTCAAATGCATTATCACTTTCCTGCACTTTTAATCTAATTTATTATTTTGCAAAAGTTAGTTACAAATATACATCATATCGACAGTGAATCGATGCTTAATGTGGAAACATTTATTATAGGAACAACTTGGCTACATTGTTTCCAGTGGTATTAGGAGAGCTAATGGTGTGCAGGGTCTCAGAATAATTGTTCAGTCAGATAAACATCCAAAGTATGTTGACCAACGTGTAGAAGCATTTGTCCATTTTATAAAAGTAAGTAGTGATTTCAAATATTTCTTTTTGACGTAGAAATCATTAAATTTTCCATAATGTGATAATTGTGTAGGAGAAATGTAAACGGTCAAGAATCATGTTTATTTTTGTGAAAAGCATGTGATAATCAACTGTCTTCATTCCAGGATTACTTGAACAATCTCAGTGATGCTGAATTTGAAAGACACAAAGAATCGTTGGCTGCTCAGCGTCTTGAAAAGCCAAAGAGACTAGCAGCACTATCTGCCCGCTTTTGGGCTGAAATTACATCCCAGCAATATAATTTTGACAGAGCCCACATTGAAGTTTCTCATCTACGAACCTTACACAAGCAAGATATTGTTGATTTTTATGATGTAAGTTTTACTGCTCTTGGAATTGAAGTGTATTTTTTAACAAAACTTTGCTTTTGATTTGAAGCTAGTGTAACATAAATGTTGTGTTGGTAATTGTGCAAAACTATAATAATGTCCATGAAATGTGGATGGTGTGAAATTTAATTATATTGTTCAATAATTAACTTTTTTATATTATGTCAAGGCTTTGATCAGTCCCAACTCGTCAAGGAGGCGCAAACTTGCCATTCATGTCCTTTCCATGGCGGAAGGGGGCGCAGGAACAATACAAGATGATGAAGTCAAGGCTGCTGATGGCCTAGTATTCTTGCCTTCTGCACCAGATATGCGAGAGGTAAAGGATTTGATAGGAATGCCAAAAAGAACACTAGATTAATGGTGTAGTGTACTAATAATGTCTTTCAGGGTGACATTGAGGGAAGGATTCAAAGAGGATGTGTGAAAGATGATTGTGTGCTTTATTTCTTTTTATGTGGGACAGCGAAAGGCATGTATTAATTGCTGGACACAATGCGCGTCAGTGAGTGGTATTTCAACACTCCAAAAATCCTCCATCAACTAATAAGTAGTCTCGTCTTAGTTTATGACACAGTAGATAATCACCACAGCATTGTAGTCTGTTGGCTGTTTTACATCTTTACACAATTCCTGGGCTTATGAAAATATAATGATACGGATGATTTGAGATACACAATGGTTTGTCCTTGCATCCCTCACCACAGTAGCAATTTCAAAACACCTTGTGCGGATTTCAAACCATAAGCTGAAGTTTGGGGCAGAGTGGTAGCCACGACAGTTGGCTACGCTCATGTAAGTCGGCTTGTAGAATATATTGAACCAAAAACAATTATCTTATGATCAGAGGCGGATTAACAACTTTGTGCCCTGTAGGCACACAAAATATTGCCACCTATTTTTTCAAATAACCCAGGAAAAAAGTTGTGTATAATGAGTATAATTTATGTTTAAAACTTTGACACATTTTGACTAAAATTCATGATGATATAATTAATATTATACGTATTCAATTTTTTTACAGGAAATCAATTAATTTTTAAATCCTATACTTTGATGTATCGAAATAACATAAATTCATCATGTTTTTTTTTTATTTATGCGTATTTATTGTTCTACCGTTATTTTTTAAAATTACATAATGTCTATATTTAACATGGAGAAATGAACAAAATAAGACATCAAAGATGTTATCAAATTTACTTACATTTACATATGTATAATTTCTAAAATTTATAATAGAATCTGACGATAATTCCGTTGATCGGGCAACACTAAAACAGAGAATTAAAAGTTCTAAGAATTCCGATGAAGGTAACATCAAGAGTCCTATTTGGTAATTGTAATTAAATCTTAATTGTATGACTGCTGAAAATGTAAACTTCGCTCATTTCGAATTATCATAAATCATATAACAGAAAGTATTATCAGCCTGTTAATGAATTAATTTGCGAGTATTTAATAATTTTGTTAAACAACTCATAGAATTAAAGAAAAAAAGAAAAATCTCATGCAACGATGAGGAGGCGCTTAAGACACAATTTTAGTCTACAAATTTTGCTGCTGTAAGCACATGCCTCCTGTACCGTGTGCGTAAATCTGCCCCTGCATACGATATAGGATGTATGGGATAATGGGTATTATTTTTTCTTAAAAATGTTCCAACATTTCGTATTATAGACAGTCCAAACTACGTTTATTAAAACATAAATGATTATTACATTCAAATTAGTATATTTGAGGAAACCAGATATTCTCACTCTGGTGGGTAATTATTGTGGTTTTGTTGGAAATGTTTTAGATGGTCTCTCGTTCCCCTTTATGTTGAAAATATTGTGACACAATTTGGTTTCGATATTTATTAGCCCCACGATGGGAATAGCCAAATTGTGACTCCCACATGGTCATGATGCTCCGGCTAGCTCTGGTTCATGCTGGATACCTATTTTCAGTGAGATGAAAGGACAGACATTGACTAAATATAAAAGACACTGGCATTTTGAAAGTAATGATCAAAATTTTAATAGAAATTAACTAAATTTACAGTGAGATTGTTATTGTTTTACATAGCTCATTATTCAAATAAACTTATTAATGATGTTACAAGATTATGAGGTCAAAGCGTGGACATGCAACCAGGAATACTGCGCAGCCACGCAACCAGGATATTTTAGTTATTCTTTTGTGTGAAAATGATCAAAAGTCCATTGATTAATGCTTGAAGAACGATCTATAGGGAACTCTTGACCTGTTTCTCATAGGGAAAACTTCATTGTTTTTGATCTCCGATGGGGCGACTCCACAAAGTCGTTGACCCATCCACTGGCCCGGCAGAAAAGCGGGCAGGGTGATGTAGACAGCTTCAGCCCACACCACACAAATTTCACATGTGATTGTCCGGGAATTTAACCCGGACATCCTTGGTGAAAGGCGAGCAGCTTTGCTCTTGAGCCAGAGACAGTAGACAAAGAGGCCTTTCACCATAATTGGTGAAACCGCCCAAACCTGACCAGTAGTTTCCTTTTTCTCTTAAAATGTGTCATATTTTCATATTTTTAATGTATATACACCATTGAGTATTTATGTGTCTGTGTTTCAGGCCACCAAAATCGAAAACATCACGGATTTCAAGAGTACTCAAGCCATGTACCCACTGGTTCAGCCATATATCAAGATTCCTAAGCCAACTAATACGAAGGCTAAACTCTGAGTATTGTTAAGGGTGAAGGTTAGTTTTATATTGCATCATGGGTTCTTGTTGTAGATAATAATTTCTGAATGATTAAACCAGTCGGGTGACAAAAACTTGAAAAAACAAACCAAAAAAAAACAAAACAATAAAGCTATGTGTTGTTACGCGAAAGTTGTTTCTTTATTAATTATTATGATCATTATGATCATAGGCATCGCCAAGGGGATCAGAGTGTATCAACTGCCCCTCCCACACACACACACACACACCTACATCATCAGACGTGTATACTCTTTTATATTGAATATATAAGGTATAAACTTTATACATTATAAACAATAGAGGTGCTACAACTTTCTGGCATCAGTTATGATTACGTAAAATTATAATACTTCAATTTCTGTTCATATTAACACATCTCAGCCATTACTTATAAAACTCATTTCTAGAGACAGGATTTTCATGCACTATGAAATGTTAGAATATGCATGCAATCATGCACTATTAAATAGCCAAATGCACGATGAAGGGTAAAAATGGACAAAACATGCACAATCAAATTTTTATTTCACTTGATTTTTATTGTCTTTTTTAAAAGTGAGCAATTAATCATTTTTCTGAACTGTTCTATGTCAAATTCTTTCTTTTGCCGGAAAAAACTGTTTTTGGAAGCAGAAAATGACCTTTTTATGTCACAAGATTTAAAAAGGTCATTTGCATACTTTTTGGAGCATACTTCAAATATGAAATATAAGCAAATTCTGCATTTTCTGATATTTCACCACAGATAATATTTTTACATTTTGGAGAAATTTCAAGTCTCAATTTGAATTTAACACTTCATGTAATTTCTCCGTAGCAATCTTACCCACATCTCCAAACATTAATTCCAGACACTGTAATGTCTTCACTTTTTAATGAATCCACTAGAGGAGGCCCCACTGATTCTAATTTCTGAAGATAAGGAAGATATTTTTTTCATTTGTATGGATCTGGGATGTCCTGTCTTTTATATTTCTTTAGAATTCCTTTAAATGTTGGATTTGCAACATTTTCTAACGGTATAGTTGCCCACTTGAAACTTTTTAGAACACTTAATCTGCATAAATAAATTCAAATTATATAGAGTTACATATTTCTTGAGAAGAGATTAGAAATTTGCTACAATTAACAATTAATAGAAATTAACACATTTTGAAACAATTATTTCTCAAATTTTGACGTATATTAATGTCAGATTAAATTTTAGACAAGCGTACTTTACTAAAACGTATTTATCTAAACATTCAGGTTCAAACTATATGGGTAGAAATTATGTAGGTTCGAATTTGAAATTTGGTTGTAGAAATCAGGTTTAGTACATGCTTTGTCATATTACTTTCTCTTGTTGATGAAATTATTCTTTTTACTGACACAGCGATGCTACTAGTTCTTCAAACAAAATTAAAAGAAAAAATATGAATAACTCTACAATTTACATTTTTTTCAATAACATTAAAAATAATTGTGGTAAAATTCTGAAACTCGAGAAAAATGTTTGGAAGGAATGTGCATACCACCACATACAATAATTATTTAAAAACAATGCGCCAAAGAGTGTCTACAAAACAATTTCTTGAACCTCAGAAAAAACTAGAAACTGCTAAAAATTATTAACTCTTTAGTGGTCGTGCTCAGAATTGGAACGCGAGTGGTCGCATGGATTACAATTGTAAATCCATTTTTAAGAAATTTGTTATTAATAATATTTTACAAACAAATCATCTTTTAGTTCAAATATGGATGAGTAATGGTTTCTAAAACATTGAATAGTTACAAAATACTAAATAATTTATTAGAACATTGACTCATTACGAATTTGGGAAATGCTACACAAAAGTGCATGTACAGTAAAATCTAAGCCGAAATCTATTGGGACTCAATAAATTTCTGGTTTAGGAAGGTTTCCGTTTTATGCAAGGTTATCCATTTCATGACACTTTGAATATTGATATTTCTGCCCCAAAAGTAATAGGCCTAAATTACATGGCTTCACTATATTAATCAAAACACAATAACATACAAATTTTTTATGGAAGAAATCACCAATAAATGAATATTAAACACTCTTCATTGACAGCATCAGAGTTGGAAAATACTGATTGAAAAGTGCTGACTCAACACAATTCATCACAATGCAGTACTATGACTTTCTGATACACTTGAATGGCCCTGAGCAATGTGTATCTGGTTGAGGGATTATGATATTCATCCGGGGGCAGGGAGACGTGTGAATAGAAGCCATGCCTGTTTACCTTCTCAAGCTCAGAGTCGGGAGAGAGGGTATTCCCCTACAGCCTATGCCTTGCAAGATAGGTGACCCTAAGGTCGAATTCTATGCTGACAACTAAAGCCCCTCTACTTCAATGTCCGGCTACCACGACTAAACCGCTTGTCACGTGGATAGAGAATTTAAAACAGGCTTGCTTGATGCATTCATTTCATTAAGAACATTTTGCATCTCTCTACCAATTACATTAAATTCACAGGAATTCCGCTTTATGAAGATTGGTTTCCCCTGCTGGACATGAAAAACCGTTCTGTTTCCGCGTCGGAGAGGTTCCGTTTTATGCTGTGTAAAATGGAATTTAACATCATGGGCCAGAGTCCGGTTAAGGCAAGTTTCCTGCATGCACAGGTTTCGGTTTAGACAGATTTCACTGTATTATGCCTTTAAGCAAATATACTGAAATACATGAGAGTAGATATTTGTTTTTGAAAATTCTTGTACTCTGTGTGTTATGCATTTGTTATAGTTTGCATTACAATTATTAAATAAGGCAGTTCGACAAAATTGTTTAAACATCTAATCTGAATCTGTTTCAATGTCAATATCAGATAAATATCGCCCAGATTTTCTGAATGTTCACAATTTCAGCTTTCTGACTGGACACAATTTTCACAGTACTGTCGAGTGCTCTCATTTTGTTGACATCCACTGAGATAACATCCCACATTGCCCTTTGGTGACTCCGCTGTACTCTCGGCTCCTTCTCGGATTCCCAGCATCTTCCGCATGTTCTTATTGCTGTCAGCACAGATTTTCTCTCGATCTTCCTTTTCATTTCTGGTTTCATAAAGAACAAAGCAAGATCATTTAGAAATACCCCTCTGGTCAACCTTTCACCATTATTGTACATTGCATAAATATTGAGAGCATCGATTGCAGCGATATTAATGTGAGTCAGTTTAGGTCAGAAACTGAACCACAAGTGGTCGCATGGATTACTGTTGTAATCCAAGCTGTTTCCGGTGTATATCGCTAGTGGAGCAGTTATCACTGGAGTCATATTTTGCTTTAATTCAATAACTGAGGCCACCTACCAAAGGTACTGAAAAGTCTACACCAAGTTTGTCAACTCTCGCTGTAAACAGCAAATGAATACGACTGGATTACAATAGTAATCCACACAACCACTGAAGAGTTAATAGTAGTCCGAAAATAAATGTTTTCACTACAATAAAAATTAAAGTTTAGTTTTTCATTTCATATCTATTTCATTGACATTGTTTTATCCTTTTCTGAGTTTCAGTATTTGAAATTATATAATTTCTGCAGCAACGTTAGTCTTGAGCACAAAATATTTCGACTAGGAAAACCCCATCAGTAGATATATTTTGTAATTGATCAATTTTCAAGTGTAGCCTACTTTCTTTATTGCAATAAATTACATTCCCATCGTCCAGACAATCGTTGTTTTCAATCCTTTGTTTGAAAAGTTTTGCACTCAAAGCCTTAGAAGATGCCATTTTATACTTAATTTCACAATTAAGAAACTTGTTGCCCGCAAACAGACTGAGAGTCTGCTCTTGATTATTTTCCTCCTCCTTTGTCAAATGATTGTTATCAAATGATATTGAGTTTTGGCTTCATGTATATTCCGTATCCTTTGTAACATATCATATGGCATTGATAATTCATTTTGCGATTGTTACTCCCCACACGTGTATTCGCATCGCAAATACAAGTAAAGTACCGGAAGGTTAAAGTGTGTAGTATAACAAAAAGCACCAAAGGTATGTGTGTTATCTCGATCTAGGATAAATACACTACTTATACAAAATATGCGTCAATTTTAATATTCACAAATTATCCAGAGAAATAATAAGAAAGTACTTAATATGCTAGATAGAAGTCTTAAATATGCAGTATTAATTTAAAAAACATCCTAACATGCATTATGCATGAATTTCTCCAAAAAAAACTACCAAAACATGCAAACATGTACAGAAAAAGTATGCAGTTTTTAAAACAAGTTTTTCAGAGTTTTATGAGATATATATAGTTACAAAGTTTGAGATCTCTATGAATCTTAAATAAAAACATGCATTTGCATGGAAATCCTGTCTCTACTCATTACTAATTGTAGCGCATTAGGCTAAAAAAATTAATTCATTTTTTCTGAAAAAATTTTCAACTGCCATGTTGCGACGTTTCATTGCAAATTCAATATTTGCAATGGAAATGGTAAATTTGCAAATACGAAAATTGCAAAATTACGCCAAATCACTAATATTTTTAAAAAAATGTATATGACCTTTAAAGAATTGATCTTTTAGAACAGATTTCATTTAACAAAAAAATTTGCCATCAATATTGTCCTTTTGCAATGTTATATTTTGCTTGCAATTTTTGCAAATATAGTGTGTTTACCGAAACTGGGACCAGCACTACTTTCTTGAACGTTCTTTGCTATGTATGAAGAAAAAACTTACAAGAGAACGTTTGGAACCATTTTTGAGAAAATAAATTGTTTAAATTGTATAAAAATCATCTAGGTTTCATGCAAAATTACACAGAAACTACTAATATTTTTGAAAAATTGAACACAACCTTATTTCAAGGTGTTTCTGATGAACAGTTTCGTTGAGAAAAATGTGTATGTTCAATATTGTAGTAGGAAAACCGCGAAAAAAAAATTTGAACTTTTGGAATTTTTTAAAATTCTGGGATTTCTATTTCTTTAAACATCTTTTGCTCCATGATAGGGTAAATTAAAATATTTGGAGCCATTTTTTAGAAACTTTTGAAAATGTTGAGACTACATGTAAATTACAACCCAAAATCAAAATATCCGTTTCAAATTGAAGAGGCCGGGACGCCAGTCAGATCAAGGTTACCACGATAGTAAGCTTAAATATTGAAAAGCAATATTCAACCATAGTAAGGTGGGTTTTCATGTCGTTATCTGTATAATTTATTTTATTTTAATTAATACTAATAATAACAATAACAATATTTCTCTTCCACCCCCACACACACACTCGCACATGAAAATCCTGGCTATGGTTATAATGTGTCACTGCATTTCTGTGGGATAATATTTAATTTACTTAAATGTTAATTTACTATTCAATAAATTATTCAATAATCTACAAAATGTGGAACTTGTGTTCTTTATTTATATTAATGAATACATGTGGAAAATATTTCTGTTAAAGTGTGATTTTTATGGGCATTTCTGACCATCTACATCTCCTTTATTCCAGGCACATCAGGTTAAACTCAATTGCATTTCATGTTTATTACCAGTAAATGTCGTCTAGACGTCACCTTCTGGAAACGTTTATCTTTGAAATTTATATTTGTAGTAAGGAAAAGCTGCTCTGATTTTAGATATATGAAAATTGTAAAAGCCGTGTGAAGCCTCAGTACATATTTATCGTATGCCATTGAAGATGAGTGTAACGGTTTTCTCACATTTAACTAAAGGTGGTTGGCTATGTTAGGAAAGTGGAGATTGACTACTCCAGAAATACATCTTAGAATACTCTAAGGATTTACATTCAGATTTTCATCCTCTTTTGACTCCAAAGTGTAGGGGCAGTTTAGAGTGTATTTACTCACGATGGTAGGGTAATACTTGTGTAAGAAGTCATATTGGGCATCTAGGTCAGTTTTTTCGTTTATCTCTCTACCAGTAGCGGGTTCTCAGGGGAGGGAAAGAGAAAAGTCGTCACATTTTTTTCTTCTGAATGTAATTACCAAATTTTAACTTTGATGTTGGAGGAAAATATTATTTTTTTTAGTTGATAGCTATGAGGATTTACTTTGATAGTGTTTTAAACTACGCGGGCGTTTGAATGACGCGATTACGATCGAAAATCAATATCAACTCAGTATATCGTCGTTGCACCTGCAAAAATGACCATGTGAAGTGAATCTAGTAAGGGAAAATGAACCTAAAGGAAAGCGTGCATTTCCAAAATTTCAACGAAACGCGCTTGTTCCTTTAAGTTCATTTTTCCTTGATAAATTCACTGCACATGGCCGTTTTTGCAGACGCAACGACGATATTCTCTCGTGTAATAATTGCCCATATCTTACAGCACTCCTCCGATCAGAAGAGGAAACGTTTTTAATAGAGACGTAGGGACCAAGAGAAGGAATTCCTCCCTTTATTGAACTGCCATTGAGAAGTTTCTTTCATCTAGATTAACGTGCCTCTGGGAGATGAGTCAAGAGTAGAGACTGTCGTGATAACGTGTCGTAATAACGTGTGCCTAGGGGAAGCCCAGGTGAAGGGGCAAATCTAACCGATATATCTTTCTGTTACCATCGCAAGTCGACGCATGTGAACTAATTTGCTGTCTTTCATTTGATATAGTTTTAGCAGTTGATTTCTATCCTCCTTTTAAGAAATAGGTATGGCGTCACTGGTATCTATCCTTGTACTTTCTGATTCCCACTTGACCAAGGAGGAGGTTTTATGAATTGACACAATTTTAACCTCCATTCTCCCAAGTTGCTTCTCGTGATGAAATGCATGTTTCTTTATGCATTGTCATGCGGTGGTCTGTGTAGTGCTTAGGTTAACTCTACTATATTTTGATTTGTACCTATGTTTAGAGGCTCGTATGGTACGTAATAAAGGATGGCGTAGGCTAGGTAACGGAAAAACCGTCTTGATTTAATTTGCAATAACCCGCCCAAATAAGCTTTAAATACGTTCTGCTGCATTCACCGAGAAATAAAGCATTTTACATTGGCGACGAAGTAAATCGGAATAACACTGGTTTCTGTGCAAGTGTACAAAGTGTAATAGTGTAAAAAGTGTACGCGCGAGATCACGGAAACGTAGTAAACAGGGAATCTGGTAAACTGGATCGAAATTCGTTGGAATTGGAACATTTTTCGGTCAACGAGTATAATTCCAGTGGGAACACGTTGGAACACGATGGATGCTGTCGTTCGAGTTCGTGACAACATAAACTAACCTCACCAACTTGCAAAAGCAAGCGTTCTTGTTACATTTGGCGGGATCCGAAGTACAAGATGTTTTTTATACATTGAATGTTGCCATACCAGAAGAAGGAAATGATTTAACGAAAACAGCACTGGAAAATCATTTTTCTCCGCAAGTAAACGTACCATACGAGAGACATGTTTTTTGTTGTTTATCTCAGTAAGCAAAATCTATTGAATTCGATGACAGCCACAAGTATTAAAATGTTATTTCGGTGACAAGTCGAAATGGTTCGAGATCAATCGGCAGAGCGAAATGCATTGGCAACCATGTTTGAGCGGGTCGGATAGCGGCTGGTGGTTTCAAACAGGTAAACTGACGGGCAGTACGCTTAATCCCCTCTCCCACTAACGCCACCCTGAGGAGGAGAGCAGGTGACCACTGAGTTCAAAGAGAAAGGCACGCGCGTGCGTGTTTGGCGTCGAAAGAAAATTGAATTGACAAGAACGATGTACTTCAACTATGTATGACAAGAACTTCGTACATTGTTTAAAAGTGAAATAAACTTGCCAAGTAAAATATACGGAGGCTCACTTTAAGATTCGGTCAGTCAGCAACTTTTTACATATTTGCTCTACATTTCTCCATAAGCCTACACAATTAAAGAAAAATTATATCCTTGACAGTGTTAGTATTTTCTCCGTAAATTTTCAAAAAATCAACAAATTTTAAAGCACAAGACCAGAAATATTCTCCGATTTTCTTCAAAGAGTCTATCAATCACGCCACTTTAAAATTCGGTCACTATTGGCTGGCGCTGATTTCGTCACAAATTTCCGTTATTAAGAGCATAGCAAATGCCAGTTACAGTTTAACTGCCCTCGACCTTCAGTTTAGAAATAGCTTTCAACCCTGTCGCACCTGCTTACCGTTGTAGAAGTGATTTCTGCGTATAATGAGACGTCAAGGTCAGAACACAACATTCGAACAGCGCCAGCTGGTGATTTTTCACTATGAGAAAGGAATGTCTCACAGGAACATCGCCAATTTAGTGAATATTACTCGAAGCACCGTAGGAGACATCATACGAAGATACAAGAACGAGGATAGAATCGAGTCCAACAGCTACAGAGGTCAACCAAGGAAGCTGACAGAGACGGTCTGTTATGAAAAAAGTGAAAAAAATCCAAGTCTAAGTGCTCCTTAAATAGTGGCTGAGGTTCTGGTGGAATGTGGGAAGATTGTTCATGCCGAAACTGTGCGGAGAGTGTTAAGATGTGCGGGGTATAACGGAAGAGTAGCCCGAAGGAAACCTTTCGTAAGTAAGGTGAATAGAAGACGACTAGAGTTTGCCAAAAAGTATGTTCACAAGGCCCCAGAGTGGTGGCGAGATGTGATATTTGCCGATGAAAGCAAATTCAATCTCATGAGGTCAGATGGAAGAGTTCTTGTGTGGCGTAAAGTGAACGCAGAACTCGACCAAAAAAATCTGCAGCCTACTGTAAAGCACGGTGGGGGTAACATCATGGTTTGGAGATGCATGTCAGCAGCTGGTGTGGGACAAATGACTTTCATTGATGACACAATGAATAAGGAACACTGCCTGACAATATTACGACAAAATTTACTCAAAAGTGCTGAAAATTTGGGAATAAGACAGACTTTTCACTTTTATCAAGCCAATGACCCAAAACACAAAGCCCATATAGTACGAGAATGGTTACTTTATAATTGCCCAAAGGTTTTGGACACTCCTCCTCAATCCCCAGACCTCAACCCCATTGAGAATCTTTGGGAAATTCTAGACAGGAAAGTCAGGAACACTCCAATTTCTTCGAAAGAAGAACTGAAGAGGAGACTGAAAGAGGAATGGGGATATTTAAGTTCAAAAGAAACAGAAAATTGTGTTAAATATGCCCCAACGTTTACGAGAGGTGATTAATCGTAAAGGTTACCCCACTAGATATTAAAATTATTTTTTGTGTTAATATTAGTTGTAATTAGTTCTATAGTCAGTATTGTTTCTATAATTATGTTGTATGTGACCGAATTTCAAAGTGGCGTATATTATTCATTCTATTGTATTTTTCCCAAAATTTAAAATGTTTGTTAATTTAAGTTTTGCAATCATCGAAAATAAGTGCAAAAATTACATGAAAACTATTTGTTTTTCAAAAATGTATATCTCATTTAAAGATAAATTTTTTTAAGATTTCATTCCAAAAAATGTACTTTTGAAATATTATTTTTTGGTAATTTTCGAAAATACTGAGTATGTCGAAAATAGGACCAGCGCCACTGTTTTGCCGTCCTTTAATACATACGAGGAGACAATTTAACACATTTTCAAACAATTGTGCATACCCTTATTTCAAGATATATCCTTGAGCAACTGATTTCATGAAGGGAAAACGTCTCTATCTTAAATATTATACTTGTTGGAAGACGCCAAAAAAAAGTGTAATTTTCGAACAATAAGGATTTTAAACGAAAATGAGTCCTGCACCATTCTCTTAAGCGTTCTTTACGATATCCGAGGACAAGTTTAATTTTTAAAAAAATTGGAGCCATTTTGGAGAAAAAGTTAAGGCTTCATGCAAAGTACTCCCCCTTCCAAATTCAAAATGTCCGTATCAACATCGCAAGGCATCCAATTCGACCAGTTCGATCGGGGAATATCAAATTAGGAAAAAATCATCCGAACTGTTTAGGCGCTACCGTTGACCAGAGACAGAAGTTTCTCGGTCAACATTTTTTTAAAAATCTAGGATCCATAAAATGTGTATTCTGACTACGCAACGTTTTAGAGGAAGTAATTTACTACAAACAGGATTAATCCACTTTTTCGATATTAGGCTCCTCCCCCAGTACGAAATCGCCGATTGTTCCCCCCGCTTCTATTACAATACTTTCTCAATACGTAAGTACATAGTAAGACGAGAAAGTAAAAAGAAACCAAACGAATTCATAGAATTTAGTTAAGAAATTGGCTTACAATGTAGTTGATGATATTGAGCAATTGTTTATCAAATAGCTAGAAAATAATCCTTTTTCAATTTCTTAGTGTGTTGTTTTTTGCGACGTTGCAATGACTTCGTATAATATCTAACAAGTCGAACATCTCCAAACTGGTAAACCTAAACCAATTTTTATCACGTTGATATTCCCACACTCTTGCAAAATCTTGTGTTCTTGAAGAAATTTCAAACCTGTCTAAAGCAAACTTTCCACAAATGCACGGAAATAAGATACATCTGCCACAAAATTAAACAGGGAGTTCAACCACGCTCATCGAAAATACGGAAATTCCGTTCTTTCTTTCTTTTTCTTTCTTTTGAGAAGAAATAAAAGAGGTCATCTTCGTCAACATATTAGCTTTATTAAGATAGCTGGCTTTCGACGGCTTTGCCGTCATCGTCAGTCTCGTTGCTTTCGGCAAAAGTCGGTAGACTGTGCTTTCTTTCTTTTTCTTTCTTTCATCTCGCGGCGTCAGAAGTAGATTGGTGAACTGTGACAGATTAATAATTATTTAAATAAATAATTTATTTAACATTAAGAGTTGACTTTTATTGAAATCATTAAGAAATGAAGTTATTAAGAACAAAACTTTATATGCATTTTTCGAGAGCAATTGCACAGGGCCTCAAAGGCCCTGCAAACACATTCTTGTAGTTTCCCCGGTCCATGCATCCTAGGGTTAAGGGATAAGACCGAAAAATTGGTAATACAATTCTACAAACCTATTTTTACCCTTAGAGCGGCCAGACAGTGAATTCCATTCACCACCCTGTATTTTCGATTCACATAGAGACCAAATTGTGTTAAAATAGGTTTTGATTTAATCTGTGGTTACCTGTATTGTTACTTTCTCGCCCTAACGAAGGTACTTTGTAAGAAGAGAAAAAGTGATTAATCGTGCGCTAAAAGTTGATAAATCCTGTTGCTGAATATGAAAAAGTCCTCTGCACGCCATATAGTTAGAATCCATATTTTGTGTGTTTTTATATCGACAAATATATTGGCGGCAAAACGTCTATCTGTTGTCAATGCTAGCGCCTAAACCGTTCAGCCGATTTTCTTCAAATTTAATATTCCCTAATCGAACTGAATGATCTCCCCTTTTTGGAGTTGCAAATGAATATTTTGATTTTTGATGGTACTTTACATGAAGTCTCAAAACCCATTTTCAAAATTTTCTTAAAAATGGTCCCAAATTTTTGGATCAAACTTTGTCTTTAGATAGCGTAAAGGACGCTTAAGAGAATGGTGTAGGCCTCATGTTCTTTGAAATTCCCAATATTATGAAAATTGCAAAATGCAATTTTTGGGGGGCGTCTTCCTATTTTGTATTAGATATTTTTTCCTTAATGAAATTTATTCCTTAAAGACATATTTAAAAAAGTTTATTTATTTATTTATTTACGTCAAAAAACAGTTAAAAACTGCGTATGACGGGCTATGGGGAAAAGTGAATTGTGTGCACATTTTCAAAATTCTGTGATCCCTACACTAAATCATATACTACTTAAGTTTTGAATTTTGAAAGGGAGAAAAAAAAACAAAAAAACTCCCATGTAATAAAATCGATTTTCAAGGATAAATAAGCAATAAATTTTGAATTTTGAAAGGGAGAAAAAAAAACAAAAACTCCCATGTAATAAAATCGATTTTCAAGGATAAATAAGCAATAAATTTTGAATTTTGAAAGGGAGAAAAAAAACAAAAAAACTCCCATGTAATAAAATCTATTTTCAAGGATAAATAAGCAATAAATTTTGGCTCTTATTACTTCCTGCCGCGACAACGTGGAAACGATAATTTGAATAATTGTATTTCCCCCTGAATTCTAGAAGACGTGCACAGAAAATGAAGTTACATTTATGTCCAGAAGCAAAACAAGGGGCCATCTCAGCATTTGCTCAATGGATCAGGGAAACTGGACGAAAAACCTGATCGAGATGGGGGTCATTGACCCGGAAGCTGTGTTACAATAGTTGTTAGAGGTTGTTTATACTCATTTATACAGTCCAAATGGTAATTAATGCATTATGTATCATTGTTAAAATTAATGTTACTTTTCTTGTGATGCTCAGTATAGTCTCTAATTGTATAGAAACAGTTATGCAGCAGAAACGATTTCACTTGGGATTTAAACTTTTCTATTGAATTTAATCGTTTAATGTCATCTGGCAAAGTGTTGTAAAATAATGTACATGTATTGTATGTGAATTTTTTGTAATGAGCTGTTGATACTGTCACCTGATGAATATGATTTCTACGTCGAGTGTTATAGTAATAGACTTCGGCATTTTCTGAAAATATATTCCCGCCCTTAAGCAAGTCATTTTTTACAAAAACCACTGATTCGTAAATAAAAAGACACGGTAATGGTAGAATTCCTAGATTAATGAAGATAGGCTTACAAGAATCACGTGGGTGGGATTTGGTTATTATTCGTACAATTCGTTTTTGTAATCTAAAAGTCTGGGAGCTATAAGATGTATTTCCCCAGAATATTATGCCATATCTCAGGCGGGAATGAACATTCGCGAAGTATACACAACGAGCAGTATGAAGGCTGACTGAATTTGCAAGAATTCTGAACGCGTAGCATAATGAACTTAATTTTGTGTTCAATTCATTTAAATGGACGTTCCATTTAAGGTTTGACTGAATTGAGAGACCTAAAAATTTTGTTGCATTAACATGAGTCAATGGTACACTGTTCATTTTCAATGGAGCACAGAATTGTTTATTTGAAATGGAAAACTGCATTAAAACCGTTTTCTTGTACTATTTACGGTTACTAAAACCGATATTGTACTATTTACGGTTTCTTTATTGCAAAGGATGTTCGTATCATCCGCAAAGAGAACCGTTCTTCCGTTTCGAATCGTCGAGGGCATATCGTTTACGTAAAGTAGGAACAGAATAGGGCCTAAAATCGATCCTTGAGGAACTCCACATGCAACGGGCAAAGAGTCGGAAAGGTGCGTACGTAATGTTCCATCATTCCAGTAAGGTATTTCAACTTTCTGAGATCGTTGTTTAAGGTACGAACATAACCAATCTAGAGCAATACCACGGATTCCATATGAAGGTAATTTTGAAAGTAAAATGTCATGATCAATGATGTCAAAAGCTTTTGAGAGATCTAAAAATAATCCAATAGGTGCCTCGTTTTGATCTAATGATGAGGCGACATCTTTAAGAAAAGAAAATATAGCTGTTTCCGTTGATTTTGATTTTCTAAATCCATGTTGGCAATCTGAAAGCGCGTCGTGTTTAGTGAGAAAGGTTTCCATTCGTACGTAAAAAAGTCTCTCTAATATTTTTGAAAAAACTGATAGAAGAGAGATGGGCCGATAATTTTGAATTCCATTTTTGTTGCCTTTTTTGAAGAGCGGCTTAATTTTAGCTGTTTTGAAAACATCTGGAAACGTTCCAGTGCATAAAGATGCATTAAATATGTGAGTTAACGGGTGTATAATGGCATACGCACAAGTCTTTAACAAAGAATCTGGGAATTCATCTAAACCGGACGAATATTTATTATTGAATAAGTTCATGTTTAATTTTTTGAAAATATGAGTGGTTTTCATGTAATTTTTTCCTTAAATTTTCTCCACATTTGTAATACGAGACGGTAAAAAATATGGTGCTATCGTTCCGTTTTTTCGAAAATTGCAAAATGTTAATATTTTAAACAAAACTAGAGAATTGGAAATGGCGAATTTTGCTTTAAACAGTGTCTGTTGAAAATCAACTTTATAAAAGACAGTGTAAATTTTTTTTGAAGAAAAAAAAACGAACTGACTTCGCGTAATTTGTCTGAAATGTATACAATTTCTAAAAAAAATCTCAACTGCTCTAATGTTTTTCTTTAAATTTTCTCATGTGTAATAAGGGACGGCACAAATATTGTGCCAGTGTAAAATATAGAAGACTCCCATTTTTCGGCTATCAATCCAATCGATTCCATCAACTTTTTCGAAAATTGCAGAAACTTAACATTTCGAATCTCAAAATTGGAAGTAGCTATTTTTCCTTTTAAAAAATCTATTGTAAAAAAATCAACTCTTTAAAAAAAATGTCATGTACAATTTTTTGAAAAATCTACTAGTTTGTGCTTAATTTGAGATTGAAAGGGTATAATCGAATAAAGCGGTGAAAAGTGCCCGTAAACCAAATCCATAATCGCGATGCTCATACGAAAGAGAATAAAAAGTGCCGTAGTTTCACAAAAAATCAGCCTCCTAGGGCATCTCTTGCAGAGATGCAACGAGAAACCTGTTTTTTGTTTTATTTTTTTCTCAGCTTCTATTGCATGTATCAGACTGAGAAAAAAATGAAGAGGCTGAGGAATGTAGTTGAATTTGAAAGTATTTTTGTCAATTTTGACGCAAAATTCATATAGAAATAAATAAATTTTTGAAATTAATTTTCAAAGTGATAACGTTGGAGTATTGTCTCAGTTTTCCCCCTAGAATGTGTTTTATTATATTTTTTTGCAGATTTTTAAACAATGTGGACGATAGTGAAAAAAAATAGACAATCATATCATTAATCATTGTCACTATCTTCTTCAATAACTGGGATCACGCGTTCGTTTTTAAACAGTATACTCAAAATTTCTGGTTTTTCAAAATTTCTATTTTAAAACTTGTTTAACAATTTTGCTTAGTGGCGAGTGCGTGCCAAATAATAAATGATCGCAGGTATGTGGGAGCAGCATCCCAGGGTGCCACTTCCGTTCGCACGTTCACAATAATATCGTTTCACTCAATGTTCCCATAGTGGAAAGAGATGGGTGGTCTCCTCCGGTGCACCGGTTTTTGCTCGTTCTGCGCATTACTAGTTTCCGTCTGTAACCATGTGACCAGATCGTTTGAAAAGCAAGACCAGACGTCGGCCGCCATGTTCCATGGAGAGCAAGAAGTGTTGGAAACGTTTTGTAAGTGGCATATAATGACAATTTTCGACGGTGACCAACAAAAAATAACACGATGAAGGGGTAATTGAAATAAAAGATGTAATATTTAAAAAAAAGTGCTTATCTGTTTCTGTTTCAATTACTTGTGATAATATAACATAATTCTGGCATTTAAAATTCCCGCTAATATTATGATGCAAACTGGTGCCTGAAGCCAATTAGCTAAAGTCGTATGCGTAAGGCCATCCATATCTTTCCACCAAGGATATTCCCATTGACTTTGGCATATAATCGATGTAACACCTATAAGATTTCGAGTTCATATATCGTGATTAAATCTGTATTTAAATATCGGTTAAAAGTTTTTTCCAATCACATTTGGCGTGAATTTCAAATTTTTAAACTGATAAAATTGGTTTCAATTTTCTTCACTATCGTCCACATTCTTTAAAAATCGGAAGAAGAAAAAAAGTATGTATGTAAAATATGTTATAGAATGTTATAAGACACATCTAGGGAAAAAACTGAGACAGTACTCCAGCGTTATCATGTCGAAAATTAAAAAAAAAAAATTCTTTATGAATTTGGCGTCAAAATTGGTTGACAAAAATACCTTCAAATTCAACTATTTTCCCCAACCCCTGCCGTTTTTTCAGTCTGATACATGCAATAGAAGCTGAAGGAAAAATATAAAACATAAAAAACACGTTTCCCGTATATCTGCAACAGTTTGCCCTGGGAGGCTGATTATTGTAGCATCGCGATTATCGATTTGGTTTGGAGGCACGTTTCACCGCCTTATTCGGCTATATCCTTTATGCAATTCCTAAAAAGAAATTTTCTCAAAAACCGCACCATTTTTTTCATTTAAGTTTCTCGTATGTTACAGCATATGGTAAATTAGTAGTGGTGGTGGTGCTAAAAAGCACATACTTTCTCGCATTATTTCTAACTGTTCCGCGATATTAGACTACTTCATGAGTGCAAAAGTTTTCAACCAGCAAAAATTATTTTCCGCACCGAGACTGGAACTCAGGTCCTTCGAGTTAACTCGCCGTCACCTATACCACCATTCTACTGTAACTCCCAGGGAGCGCCAAGCTTTCACGTGGAGGGGCGGACCCACTTACCTGCTTCCCCGTCGTGTCCGTCTCCAGCTTTGCCCGGCTGCTATAACGATGTGGGGAAGGATGCATGCGTGATGAGGCTTGTGCGTGCAATACTCGTGAAAACGGTTAGAAAACAAAGTGAATATTCTATTTCAATTCTGATGCTGGGAATTCCCGAGTGAAGCCTCCGGCTGCATTCGGGAAACGGTTAGAAAACGAAGTGAATATTCTATTTCAATTCTGATGCTGGGAATTCCCCAGTGAAGCCTCCGGCTGCAAGGTTTATGAATCTAAATCTAACATATTTAATACTTAAATTTACGGGCTTGCTGCATCGTTGTATGGTGTCCGTAACCACTGGGCAGGCGGGGTCATGCCCACGTCGGTCGGTGCCCAAATGCAGTCGACAAGCCCCCACATCCGTATCAGAGGAGCCTCGACGGCAGCTGCGCACATTATCAATTTAGCGTCGCTGGACAAAAATCAGCTTTATTGAAAAAGGCTAAAATCGATATTACTTCGAAGTACATAAACCAGAGCATAAGACAATGTGTTTCAGAACACTTTGACAGCAGTGGGCACGATGTGGCAACGTTCAGAAGTCAGCCGTCGGTGCGCCTCTGTCCGAGCTATCTTCATTCAGCAAGCTTGTAAGTATAAGATCGATGCATAAGTTCGTGCGGTTGTTTTGGGTTGGCAACAATGCGGCGCGAAGGGATTGTTTATTGTTGTTTCGTGGTTTTAACGTAGTTTGGAGTTTGTGTATTGCGAAACAAGTTTTCTTGATTGTTAACGTATTATTTGCACATATTTCAGACGTACGAATATGGAATGTCAAGTTTAGAAAATGAGCATTTCTGACACATTTTACTCTTCGAGTCTAACCGAGGATTCAGTGCAGCAAGAGCTTGCGAGAACAATTTGTGAAGTGTACGGGAATGAAGTAATTGCTGAAAAAACAGTACAAAATGGTTCTCCCGCTTTCGAGCATGACTTGTCTGATGATCAACGTTCTGGAAGACCTTGAATGTCTTGCTTTATGAGAATCTTCGTCAAACAACGCGAGAAATGGCGCAAGTTTTTGAATTTGGTCAGTCAACTATTGTACGCCATTTGCATTCGATGGGTAAGGTACAGAAATTGAGTATACGGATACGACATTTGTTAAGTGACTAACAAAAATCAAGAAGTAAACATCTGTTTGTCATTGCTTGCCCGACACCGGTTGGCGTATGGAAGGCACAGAGAATTCCTTTCGAACATTGTCATCGGTGACGAGAAAAGGTGCCTGTATACCAACATAAAGAAGAGGAAAGTGGCTCAGCCCATCAAAAACAGCAACTCCCCGTGCCAAGAATGGTGCCCAACCACAGAAAATCATGTTGTGTGGTTGGTGGAAAAAAGATGGCATTCTTCACCATGAACTTCTGCCGAACAACGTAACGATTACCTATGCTGTGTATAGTGAGCAGCTAAGACGGCTTGATGTTTCTCTTGACAACAAAAGACAAAGACAACAACCAGTCTTATTGCTCCATGATAACGCTCGTCCGCGTATAGCGCAATTGACCAAAGGTGTGATTGCTGAACTTGGCTGACAACCACTTCCTCATCCTCCGTATTCCCCTGACCTCACCCCCTCAGATTTCCATCCTTTCTGCTCTCTTTCTAACCACATTCAGGGGCAAGTGTTTCCTGATGAAGCTTCTCTCCACTAATGGCACTAATGGCTAACCAATACCAGCGGTCGTCGATAGTGTAACGGTTAGCGTATCGGACTGTTATACCAAAGTTCGCGGGTTCAAACCCTGCCGATGCCCTGGATTTTTAAGGGCGAACAAAATCCTTCGTACTCCTTTCTTCGGAGGGGAAGTAAAGCCGGCTGCCCCGTGTTAGCTAATTCTGAGCTAAATTCAAAATGCCTGTTTCGTCGCCCAAGTACCTTCTTTCTCCACTAGTTGGTGAAACGGTCAGAGAGAAGAGCAGGCCTCATGGTCTGAGATTCACCACATAAAATAAGGGATCAATTCAATTCAATTTCTTCCAGACAAAACCAAACGAGTTCTACAGGCGAGGCATTGAATTGCTACCGGAACGTTGGCAGGTCATAGATAGTGGAGGTGGAAACGTCACTGAGCGAGTGTGATTATGAGTGACAGTGCGTGGCAGTGACAGTAAAATAAAATATAATATATTTGGAACCGCACGAACTTATGTATCAATCCAATAAATGTATTTAGTGTTCTTTGCAAGCTGAAATTCGACTGTGTCGACATGAAACTCTCCGACGCAGGTATGTCTCTCTCTAGTAATACAAATTCTTGAAGTATTTTCCAAAATTATACTGATAAAAAAAAATTATTGTAACACTTAGACGGATTTTACATGATACAAAGTTTGTGTACCTCCATATAAAAGCTCATTTATTTTTTTACATTCAAAATTGTAATGACTCATTATTACATATCTCTTCCATGCGCTGGTACAATAATTTCGTGCTACTATCCGCAACTTTGTGAGATATGTTTTTCTTTTGTAGGAACTGCACTCTCGCGCGGCACTCACCCGGAGAGAATTGTTCGAGTGCGTGTGTAGAGGAGTTGGCAGTCAGAATGCCTTGACAGTAGAAAATAAAAATAATTTATTTAATAACATCATGCCGCACTTGGAACTTGAAATCTCGAAGTCAACTAAGGCGGAAATGTACATGAAAATCTGGACATTGTAACAATATCACAAAGCGTTGGAATGTCACCATATAGAAACAAAGCTGTCAAGAATATTCTTTGCATATCTAGTGAAAAGTTCTGTGTATCGAGACGAGGAAGGCTTGAAATTCTTTTCCACGAAAGCAGAGAAGAGGAAACACGTGAAAGGTCATTGACATATCAGAAAGAACATCCTTTGAGCTGTCAAATGACGTTCAGCGTAATTTCCGATTAAGTGGCCAAAGAAAGATTTGCCGATATCATAGAACAGACCTCACCTAGTACTAGAATACTGGGTAGCACGTAGCAGTTTGATATTGGACATGACAATGACTCGTAACGCGCACATAACTCCAAGAGAGGGTTCACTCAGAAAAAAAAATGAAGTCAGTCCGCCTTATTGAAAATCGTGAAAGCATAAATTCAATGTTATCCAGATAAATCGGTTGTTACTATGATACTTTGGCTCAAATTAGACCCCAGGACATTCTAGACCACACTTTAACGCATTTGTGCAAAATTGAGGAAATGATTTCACATATTTTGAAATTTCGTGACGGAAAAATGGAGAAAAATTTTGGAGAGCAGATGATTTGGAAGTGAGGTTGTGGTAGAAGTGGAGGCCGTAACACCCAAAAGCATCATTTCTCGGTGGGAAAACTAAAAATATAAATTTTGAAGGTGTAGGACTGAGTGCTACATGCGCCTACTTGTGGAAGTGCCAATGACACGTATGGTGAAAGTTTAAGCAATTGTTAAAAAATGTCTATTTAGTGTTATCTCATTCTGTTTCCTTAAAAAGTAACTGCCATTTACAGTAGCAAGAAAAAAAGTAATCAATTCTGAAAATTTTCTCGCCAAGTATTGTTACAATCCAACAGAATGGTGATTATACATACTTCAGTTCATTTTGATTGATGTACTGAGTGTCTGAGCCAAATTTCGTGTTTCTGTGCCGTCGAGATTACAAGCAATGATTTTTGTCCTCCTAGCCATGCAAAGTTGATCACTATGCGGGGGTGGCGCCGCCTGGCGACATTTCAGGGAAGGGCGGCGCTCGCTACGGGCGACCGTGGCTCGCTCTGTGGCGATGGCGGCGCGCGTGCCCTACCCGGGGCGGATCAACTGCAGCGTCCCCGGACGGCGGCAGCGTGTGTGCACTCATCCGCCATAAACACTCGCACAAACCGGCGCGGTAGATCCGCAGCGGGTGCGGCGCGGAAAGTTCCGCGCTAGATGCGGCCGTGGAATTCGCGGGTCCGTTCACACCGGTGCGTCAATTGTGAGTCAGCATTTGGTGACGGTTTTCATCCAACAAAGATGATTTTTTGATTGGTGATACCGGGCGCGTCAACTACAGAGATCATTAGTCCCGTAAGTGTAGTGAACGTTTTCATCGGGAGGTGGCGGTGATCTCTCACTGGATGGCGAGATCCGGCGCCGACCTACCGTCGACACTAGACGGTTTTCCTGAACCAGGTACCTCACCAACGGGGCGCCGCCCCAGCCGGGACAAGTTCTAAGTCCCTGACCAGTGGGAGTGTAGTGCATGTTAGTGTGTATGTGTAAGGAGCGAGGATAGGGCAAGGAAGAGGAAGGAAAGAGCGTGCGCAGTCGGTGGCCCGTTTGTTAGGGTACTGCTCCGGCATTCGTCTGGTGTTGATCGGAGAAACCTCGGAAAACTACCGATCAGAGCAGCCGGCCGCAACAATTTTCCTCCAGACAGCGACTGAATTCGACCTTGCTCACAAGCTAGTGTCGAAAATCCTACCGCCGTCGGGACTCGAACCTTAGGACCTTCCGGTCAGTGGCACTGCAGTGACATGAGTAACAAAGAAAGGTCAACGGTCAGCAACAAAGAAAGCTCCCGGTAACAAAGAAGCTCGCTTCTATTCATTGTGCTAGAAATGCCAAGTTATTCATAGTACATTTTCTGAGCATATGCAGTACGTAAAGTATTTTTCCTTCTTTATTAACGATTTTCCCTTATTGTTAATATCTCTTTAGAAAACGTAGAAAAGGGGTCCATAAATTTGATCTCGAAAGGAAAATGTAGGGAGAATTTCACACTGATGCCACAAGAGAAACTTTTAATTTACTGTAATAACCAGTGCCTGTTTTGATGAAAATTTGAGCAAATTTTATATATATTCAATGGAATTATAAATCTATTGAAACTTTTCATTGTAAAGTGTACAACATTTTATGAACAAAAAAGTTTAAAAATTGAAGTTTAGTGTTATTTAAAAGTAATTAAATTACTGAACACGATTAGAAGTATTTTTTCTGACCGTTTTGTCCTGTCAGATTCACTGGCGAGCTAAAAATATTCGAGATCTGACGAGTCTTTGTCGGTGGTTTGTGGTTTCCCCAGCGAAACTGGAGAGACAGCGGGGAAAAATGCGTCCAACCGCGAATGGAAATCCGCAGTGAATAAAATACCGCCAATCTGCTGCCGCGCCGCTCGTCAGCCGCGCAGGTCTGAACCTGCTCATAAACCAACAGGTGTCGCAAAATTTCCGTTGCGAACGTTCCGCATAGGCAACGGATGTTCCGCTCCAGTCTATGGGAACCTATAGTTGCAGTCCAATTGTGGCCATCTTGGTGTCTAGGGATCTAACTTTCGCAAGGCGGCAACCGTCCTCTTTGCAGCCTGGCTGGGGGTGGGTCCTCGGCCGGAATAACAGTGGCGGTGCGATTTCACCGGATCTGGAGCGTCGGATGTTGGCGACGACGTAATGGCCGGCAGCGGTTGCGACGACGGTGCCAGGTACCAGCGGCCATGCTCGCCGCTCTCCCGAGAACCAAGTTCTCTCGGACGCGAACGCGTGAAACTGCCACGCTCTTACTGGAGCGAAGGCGTCCGTACTTGAAGCTCTCTTTGATATAAATGACTAGTTGCGACCTTTCTCCATGCTCTCTCCAACATAAGTGACTAGTCGCGACCTTCCTCCATGCTCTCTCCGATAAAAGTGGCCGATGGCGAGGGCCACTTGGTACGTCCGTGTGGTTCACGGCGATACGCTCGTAAAACTCGCATAAGGCGTGGGCGGTCAATCGCAGTGTCAAGTTTTGTTGCTGCCTAGAAGCACTTGGCCATAATTCTAGAATGCAGAGTTCTCCGAAAAGCTTGGGTGTGGAGCGGCGGCAAATTATCAATACAAACGTACGTCCCCGTGATTCATGCTGCCTCGCCCGCTCTCTCCAGCCCTTAACAAAGGTCAGGCCTTCCCTCTCCGCGTGCCTGCAGGGATGAGTGAGGAGGCGAACATAGCATTTCACCACTTTCCTGTGCATCTAGTTTTTGCGAGCTCCAATGCTACGCAAAATATAATTTAAAATTCTACGTTGAATTCCAACGTATGCGGTCGTCTCATTACTCTACAGAAGAAACGTGAAGAACCAACTTGGGCCGACGTTTAAAAATGTAGTTGTGTCAACTCAACATATTTCTTACAAGTAAGTTTTGCAATTTTCGGAAATACGGAGGGTTTGCCAAAAATGGGACTAACATATTTTTACTTTGGATACTTCATAAGGAAAAAATGTAATCGTGCGCCGGAAAACGACGAATTTTTGGCAGACACATTTTGTTGGACCCTGATAACGAAAATGTGGATAAATCCAGTTGCTAATAATTATAGAAAAACTAGTGGTGCTATAGAAGAGCACAGACTTTCTCACACTAGTTAATTTCCTAATCTCTTTAGTGTGAACTATCTTTCGGTTATGCCTTATTCTCTTCTCTGCTGCCATCTATTGCCGCCCAAGGACATTTTTTCACATCTCAGTTTTTCGGCTCCCCAATGGTAGAACTGAAACATGACGTTAAGAATATTATAGAGGAGTAAGATCCGGGCCGACCTTGACAGCCGAGATGGTTCATTGCGTGTACCGACTTAGCGCTTCGGTCCGAAGGGTCGCGGATTCGAGTCCCGCCTAAGGCATGATTGTCCCTTGTCTCTCATGTATGTGTTCTTGCGGAGGGTCTCGCGTTCGGTTGTCCCCAGATGAGAGGAGCCCACAAGTGTGTGGGTGTCTAGTGTATGGTCAAATACGCGTCCCATCGGGTTGTAAATTGTAATGGGCTGTCGGCCAGATAAAATCTTTAGTAAAAGAAAGTAAGTCCTGGAAAAGAAATTCGCTGGTTGAAAAAACTTTTGAAGTTTTTGTAGTATTAGCAGTTAGAATTAATGCGAAAAAGTATGTGCTTTTGTAATACCACTAGTTGTTTTGTCTAATAGAAACACAAAAATATTAAATGCAAATTATAATCATGATGTAAAACTTAATTTAAAATAATTCTGACCAACCACTAACATTCTTCTGAAAGGAATACATCTTCATTTTTACATTTTACACATATTACTTTTGTTTACATACAGAGCTAGAACATACGTTAAAATTCATCGTGGTCATTTGGTTTTCCATTAGTTCTCATTGTCTACACCACATTTTTACTTTCTCGTATAGATACGTAGTATAAAGTTATATAATTGCTGTGGAAAATCGATTTCGAGATTTCAACGGAAATACAAGTTTTGGGGTCCCTTGATACACCACACATATGATCTTTTTTCAAATTGAAGAAACCCCTGTCCATCTGGCTCTAGATGAAGCTTTGAAATTTTGAAAAACATTCTTTAAAATTTTGGGGTACTTTACATGAAGCCCCCAGAACTTTTTCCAAATTTTCTCAAAAACGACTCCAAATTTTTTCTTATATTTTCTCGTAAGAATAGAGTAAAATACACTTATAAAGGTGGCATACCTCCGATTTTCACTGTTAACTCTGAATTTTCGAATATTGCAAAAGTTTGAATTTTTTTGGCGTTATCCTACAACTGTAAAATTCAGGGCACATATTTTTCCTTCAAATGAAATTTGTTGTGTATGAAATTTGTCATAAATAGTTCTTTCATTAAGGTCAAGTACATTTTTTTGAAAATTTTACTAGTTTTCGTGCAATAGTGTGTGAAATATTTGCAATTTTAAAAAATAACAAAAACAAGATTTTCTCAACAAACGTCTCCAAATTTTTTCTTCAAGCTTCTGGTAGAGGTAGTACCAAACGAACCCTACACGATGACATAAACATCATATTGCTCTATTCTTTGGTTTTTTCAAAAATTACAATTTTTTTGACTTGTCTCTCACATCAGTAATATTTACGTTAGAGGTGATCTCTTCACATTATTAGATTTATGTGCACATGTGCTTTAAATAATGTAAAATAAACTTTCTCTAAAACAAAAGTTCTCTCTTAAAAATTAGTTCAAAATTCCGTATTTTCAGAAACGCTCAAACGCTATTTTCTCAAAAATGGCTCCAGATTTTTCTTTAAATTTTTCTAATGGGTAGTGCTAATTGCATCGTTTAATATGATGTAAAGTTCATTTTGGGGTATTCTTTTGTTTTTTCAAAAACTACACAAATGTAATTTTTTTTTTAATATCTCTCGTGCTGTTAATATGCACATTTCCATCAATTTGTATATATTGTTGCATTTGTGAGTGGATGTACTTTAAATGACTTCAAATTAATTTTCTCGAAAACTCAATAGATTTCTGTGAAAAAGAGCTTCAAATTTCGCATTTACAGTAATGCTTAACTGCCATTTTCTTAAAAACGGCTTCAATATTTTCAATGATAATTTCTATTTTGGATGGGTGTTTACTCTTCTTTAATATTCTTGAAGTCATATTGTGGTTCTACTATTAAGGAACTGAAAAGGTGAGAAAATCTCAAAAGAATGTACTTTTGATAACGATAGTTGGCAGCTGGCCAGAGAATGGAGGAAGACCTTAAAACCAGTCCACACCAAGGAAATTAGAAAAATTTGCTACGAGAAAGTCTATGCCATTCTGTAGCACATCTAGTTCTTTTTTGCAGTCAATTTTCTCTCATCTACATGTGTATTCTACTTATGAAATCTTGTATATGTATTTAAAACCTAAAATATTTTAAAAATAACTTAAATAGACTATAAATGTATATAGAAATCCAATTACAAAAGTAGCAATGTATAAATATAAACAAGAACAAAAAGTAGCTACACCTCAAAATTTACTTACAAGATCTGGCACGTGGTGAATTCTGATGACACAATGAAGGAAAATCAGAAAATATAGGAAAAAAATAAACTACTGTATCTTCAAATGTTATTAAAGCAACACAGTGGACACAAACACATGTCGATAGAAAGATACGAAGTTTCGTAAAGTATTGTTGAATTTTGCAAGAATATGAGACCAAATGGAATTCACCAGTGCGCCCACTTTGGGGTTAATAACATAAAATGGTATGTGAATTTTTTAAAAAAATATTTCATATTGTATAATTTTGCAAATATGTTAAAATTACATCTATTGTTTTATAATATGCAAGAAGTGTTAGTGTTGTTTGTGTGTTAGCAATGTATTGTATTTGGCATATTGTTTTAGATAAATATATTTACAAACAAAATTTGCATTTATATTTGATTAAACTGATATGTAAAACATGTTCTATTAAAACTTCAGAAAGAAATCGAACATATAATGAAATTTCAATAATCTGAATGATGAAATTATTACAAATTAACTGCATTTTATAACTGATTTCGCTATTTGAATGTTGGCACCTCTTCAATCAATGCTTAGAAGCACAAAAGACTTAAGGTACTGAGGATCAACTGCCTTTAAAGCAACCCACTAATCATTGTGGTGCAGACTGCTAGTGCAGCATAGGTAGTTCCTCAAACTCTATCAAATTCAAGCTGCTAAATGGATGGATATCTGAGATTGAGAAAATACTGTTGATACATTTTTCTTTTCTTACTTTTTATATATAGGATATTTTGATTGAGAACAAGAGAGCATCTGCCTAAAATACAGCAAGGTGAATTTCTGGAAGTGATCAGAAAAGATCCAAAAGGCCTGAACCTTGTATTTGATGAAGATGGTGGTGGTGGTGGTGGTGGTGGTGGTGATGGTAGTGATGATGATGATGATGATGATGATGATGATGATTTGAGAATAATAATGAACATTTTGTTTGCTGAGAATTGCAATGTGAAACAACAGTTTTACATGTAAGGTATAAGTCATAATGTGAAAGTGAATTATTACTGCAATTTGCTATTTGTTCTTGAAATTATTTGGAAAATGCACAGAGCTACTCCCTTTTCTTCATAAAAGCTAATAATCTTCATTTCACCCAAAACGCTATATACATACAATTATTTACATTTAAACACCTCGTATATTGCTTTTGGTGAAGATGACTTTTACATTAAGAACGAGCCCTCTGAATAGAAATGCATTTCTTTAGCCATATTTGCCCTTGAATCAACAATAAATAAATAATCCATTATCCAAATACATGATGTTTAAAAATTATGAAAATTATTGAAAGGTGATTGATTGGTTTCCAGGATACACTTTGCTTTTAAATATTTTCATTTGTATAGTCCAACATTCTTTTTCTGCCTATGCAACAGACAACTAAATTCTGTTTTTTAGTCGTAATGTTAGATGAATGGAGAAAAGTTGGCTAGGTTTCTAGAGCTCTCAATTTATTGATTTTAGTGAAAGGAGAATTTTTGAGTACTGTGTTGAGACACTTACTGGAACAAAGAAGCAGAAGTATAATTGGCTGTTAGGATTGTGCATTTGCAATAATGATTTCACAGAACCTAAGAATGTCTGTGCATTCTTCTTTTGAATAGGATGTTTGTTCATATACTTTGATTTGTATGTGAATGAAATCCATGTTTTGTTGCAGGAACTGGAGCAACTGAGCGTTCAACTTAGTTCCATAGTTCAATGTCACTGAATAAATGTTCAGTGCTGCTGGACAAAAACTATTGAATATATGTTTTCATGGATCTTCAATCCATGAAATACATAGAAGTTATGAATATTTTCAGAATCCCAAAGAAGAAGACAATATCTCTGCAATGTTCAGGATATTTACAAAGGCAGTACCTAATAATGTTTGTGTTGAGATAGCTAATTAATTGCACAAAAAACAATTCTCAAAGACCGGAATATTCTGGCGAGCTTGTGCAGCAGTACAATATATTTTTTACTGTTCCTGTGAACTTACAGTGCATAGTTTAGCTGTGCAAGTAGATTTGTGCACCACTTGATGGCAACAGATTGTTGGATATTTTTATTGTATTTCTATTTGTTTTTCTATGCTTGATTTCATAATACATCTTGAAAACTTTTGCTGCATTATCTTCAAAACGTTTATAGTGTATATGTACTGTGTTTGTACTGTGAACATTGAGTGTAGTATATTTATAACAAAATAACATTAATTATCAACAAAAATAGAATTAAATAGTTTACTTGGAAAATAGTTGAAAATGGCACTTTTAAAGTTCTTAACAATAATTTTGTCAGGTGGAAGTGTTGCATTAGAATCAGTTTTAAATAAGCTTTCTCAATTAAATCCTTAGACAAGAATTGGTTAGAACAAGCACCCCTGAAAGGAGCATTTATAGCTAATTTGTTGTTATTATTATTATTGTTATTATTATTATTATTATTATTATTATTATTATTATTATTATTATTATTATTATTATTATTATTATTATTATTATAACTTATTTTTAGTCGTAGTTCATACTGACTATTAATGGAATCAATTGCTAGATTTAAGATTGGGAATCATTCTAGTGGAAAAAGGACTTTATCTCATTCTATTGACATTATTTAGAAAATTTGTAGACAAAGTTAAATAACTGAAACAGAATTCATTTTTCTTCAGTGACTAACTTTGTGAGCAGTTCCAAATTCTTCAGACTTTAATTAAAATGATTTAGATGTCAACCCTTCAGAAATGTCATGAAAGCATTGACAATACTGACATTTGTTAACCCTCAAATTTCTCTCAGTTGTCAGCTAGCTCTGATTTCTTGAGCTTCTCCACTTCAAATTTCTAAATATTATCAGATGGAGGAACTGCCTTGTCAATTATTCTACCTATTGCTGTCTCGTCAATGAAGGTACCAAGCCTGTGTCCCAGAACTCTTCTGTCTGTATTAAATGTTTGCCCTTCTGATCAGAGATTTTGATAATGCAATCCTAATATTCATCAACCACTTGCTAGCTGTTGTAAAGAGGGAGACTATCCACATAATTATTAAATTTATGATTATTATTATTATTATTATTATTATTATTATTATTATTATTATTATTATTATTATTATTATTATTATGGTATTCTAGACCGTTTTATTGTTTTCATTTCCAGAATATTTCTGTCATTTTAATAATATATTCTGTTTTATTTATAATTATCTTCTGTACTTAAATGATAGCGATTCTGCTGTTGAAGCATTCAGAAAAATTTTTAAAAAGGAAATACTTCTAAATGAAAGACAGGTTTACCAAAACATGAAATGAAATTGTTACCCATCTAAGGGAATGTTTAGAAATATTTTAGTAACAAAATAAAGAGAAATATCAATGGAATAAGTAATTTACTGGAATTATGATAAAAGATCAAAATATGTAATAATCTTGATTCGTTTATTTATTTGTGTTTATGTGTCACCTACTTCAAGTTCAGAGTAAGTGTTATTATGTTTATTGTATTTAGCCTTTGTACTTAAATATTTTTTATTTCAAGAGCAAAAGTTAGTTTCACTTGTGATACTAGAGCAGTTAAAAACTTTAATTTGTTGTATATCTGTAATTAAAAGAAGAGTATGAAAAAATATTTAGGCTAATGGTTGGGAAAACTTCTGTTTCTTAAGAAAATACAAATTACAATTGTGATTCTATTCTTCATCTCAAATAAGAACAAAACATGATTTACTGATGATACTTATAAATTCATTAAGTTATTATAAGATAGTATTCTTTAAGTTATTGAAAGAAATTCTTCATATTCAGAACTTTGTGAGACTACTTATAATTCTGTTCTTTCTTGCAAAGTACAATATTGTTTATGGTTAAATCATCCCATACCAGTGAAATGCTAATGAAGTTATTGGAGGTAATGCTCCTCTGTAACCAAGTCTTGGTAATGGAAATGGTATGAACATCAGAAAATTCTCTCTTCTTAGTAGGCCAAATAAGAGAGCCTATAAGCTGAACTGGTAGATTGAGATAAGATTGTTAAGAAAAAATATCTTATCTGGCTTTCAATTTCGTCTTGTCAGTCAGTAGTTAGCAACCCTTTTGACAGAGCTGAACACAACTGCTGCTCCTCCTGCTTTTAAGTCATATTACCAATTTGCCTCCATAATGAGAATGAAATTCAAATTAATTGTATTGCAAATGAAAGATTTATTGTAGTTTGCATGAACAGCATATTCTGTGATTAGTAAAAAAAAAATATTGGATAGACTTTGAATGCCAAATTGCCCCATATTGTGAAATTGGTTTTTAGTATATATTACAACATGGATGGTGGAAATCCAGAAGTTTAGAAAATAGTTGCCAGAATTTTCTCTCGCATCACTTTTCAAATACAAACGAAATTCAAGAATGTGGTTTGTAAATTTATATTAGTACAATATTTGATGGTGTTGATTTCATTCCTAAAGGTTTTGAAAGAACACAAAATTATGAATGTACAGTTTCCAAAATTTAGAGGTCCTATGTGGCATTTTATCTGAATTTGTCATTTATACAAAGTGCTGTAGAATTCACATTACACCTATTATGGTTAATCACATAATTATTAAAGTTGATTGATTACAATTTATTTCTTTAGTTTAGAAGAAAACATTTGAAATAAATATTGAATGCCTACAGTGGAAGGCATCCACACATTTTATTTCTAACCAATAGGGTCATCATCAAATTGAAGTTGAGTTCTATATTTTAGATCAGTGTTAGGTCATTTTCTTCAGTATTAATTTGTTTGGGATTTGTTTATTTCCAATACTTTACAAACATTGTTAAAAAAACTTGCAAAGAATAGCATGGCAGTGAGCTGTACAAGTTCATTGTGTGACAATATAAAATAAAGATCACCACATTTTCTTAATTGTTTATAGAAAAGCATCCAACTCCTAAATATGGCTTTTAATAATTTGCTGAAAGTGTTTCTGTGTTTGTTTGGCCACTTACTAATCATATCTTCTAAAACATTCTCCAAATGAATGTTTGTTTTACTTATTGCATTGTGTATTTGCTAGTTTTTGACTCTAGGTTTTAAAGGAATTGTTTTCAGTAAGAGTTATTGCATATATTGTTTTGTGTTGGCACTTACTTCGAGGTAGCAAATTAGAATAAAATTTCTCTTAATGCATTTGATGTATAGGAAGGACTTATTGCACGAATCAGCAATATCTCTAGTTATAATTCTTTATTAATATTCCACTTTTGTTTATTCCTGTTTAAAAGTTACATTGAAGTCTTCATCAGTAGCTTGTTTTTTGTGAACCACCACCAAACATCTGAATGCAGATGAAGTCAATCATGCACTCAGTGTATTAGAGTCCCACAATATCATGTCTTACAATGCCAAGCAAGTATAAAAGTTCTTCCTAATTTTGGGTGTGCTGTTGTGAACAATTTAAGATCTTAAAAAACACAGTAAAAACTGTTAGCGAAATTGAAATATAACACTAAATGAAATTACTTGTCATATGTTACTTATGTCTTGTGCGTCATTCATTTGTTAATTATCATTTTCAAAAACGTTCTCTTTATAAAAACTCTCTAATTAACAAAGTTCCAATAGCTGGTGTGGCTCAGGGCATCAACTGATGTCACTGCAGTGCCTCTGAATCAGAGGTTGTAGGGTTCGAGTCCCGACAGTGACAGTATTTTCAACACCAGCTAGATAGTTAGGTCGAATTCAGCCGCAGTCTGGAGATTTCTAGCGGCCGGCTGCTCTGATTGGTAGTTTTCTGTGATTTTCCCGATCAACACCAGGCAAATGTCAGAACAGTAACCTAACAAACAGACCACGGACTGTGCGTGATCTTTCCTTCCTCTTCCTTATCTTATCCTCATCCCTTACACATGCACTGAGGGGCACATTCAGCCAATTATTGAGGGGGGGGTGATCATAGATTTTTGTTAAATAATAAACATATTTGTTATATTGTGTATTATTTTTGTAGTGTATATATGATACTATACAATATTATTTTTAAATAATTACATAATTCTAACATAAATATTTAAATCAATTTTGTCAAAGAAAGAAAGGAAACAAATGAAACGTCTAGGCCTTGGGGGAGGGGGACATGCCCCTCCCCCCTGGATCCGCCACTGCATGCACTATGCTACCAGACATGCATGAGCGGTCGGAATCTAGCTTAGAGCTTGTCTCCGCTAGAGGTGGTGCCCGACTGGTGGGAAAATCCCGCTAGTCAATGACTATGTCGGCACCAGATTTCGCCATCGAGTGGGGAACATCCCTGCCACCTCCCACGATACAACACGCACCACACTTACAGGACTAATTACTTTAGTAGTTGGAAACATGAAATGGAATTCACGTACAGAAACATGAAATAAACGATCAATAACAATTTTCCAAATGTTGGTACCTGGCATTTAATTAGAGAGTTTACAAGGTTTTTATTGTTTTTAAATGAAACTATTTTAATACCACTTTGCTCATGTTTCACAGAAATTACTAGAATATCTTATTGTTACATGTAGGATATATGGAAGCTCTCTTGAAGAAATTATTTGAGCATATCGATGGCTGAGAACCAGTGTGTTCAATGTCTGTTTAAGTAAATTTTTCAGAAGAGCTGTTTTAAGATTTTGGTTTTGGAAACTGTCATAAGGAATTAGAACACAACCATAATATTGTGCTGGCATACTTTTAAACAACACTTTGGCATTGTGAATGGAAAATAAGTTTCAAAAAGCCATTTTATTACTTAAAATAAGGGGTCATGAGTCAAGGTAATCATAAAAGCACTAAAAACCAAACTTTTCCATGTCCAGTTGAAATTAGAAAATCATTAGTTTTTGTCTAATGTAAAGTCAAACAACATTTTGTCTTATTACTTTAATACAGTTTTCCATAATTGTCTATCTACTATGGAGAAGTATTTGACAGAGATTTAATGACCTATATCTTTTTATTCTCAATTTTTCGAAAAGCACCAGCTGTTTGTGGGGTTAGCAAACTGGTACCTTGCTGTATCGAGTCATTAAAATTTTTCTTCCTCTTTCCACTTAGTGAAACTTGTGCTTCAACACTTCACTACTATTACATGGTGCCCCTGGTTCTTGCTCTGCTGCAGAACCAGGGGATTGTTTATTAAGAAAATTTATTTCACCATTTACATCCTGTGATATTATATCAGAAAGATCACATGGAGGTGTTTTTGGTTATCTTTTTTTCCTCTATGAAATTCTTTAATTCGGATTGTTTTTTGGTTGTTTTTTTTGAGTTCTTTATATGTACAATATCTAAGTATTTTATATGTGCTTGAAGAAGAGTCAGCCTGGTAATGTAGGTCTTTCATACTGTCATCCGAGTTCCAATCCATTTCCATTTTGAAGTTTAAAATGAACTACGAATAATACACACTGCACTGAGTAAGAAGTCTGGCATCCATCTTGAACATTGACGCAAACTGGCTCAAACAAATGCTATAGACAGAAAATCTGAACGACTTATAAAAATACTAAAAGTACCTAAAATGACATACTAATGATGAATTATAATAATAGAAATTAATAACAAAATTATGAACCTAACAGAAATAAATTATAATGCAAGTATGGCAAAAGTAGCATTTAATTATATAATGATAATGTCGGTAATGAAGAAAATTGGACATGGAACACAATGGAATTGAACCGATACTTGCTAAAGGATGTGGATCAGTTTGGAATAAATTCATAGCATGTGTTTACAGTGGAATATTTACAATCTTCTTCAATTCATACCATGCAGGTGAGGACAAGGAACACAAAAGAACAGAAAAACCTATTTCTCAAAAAACTGGATTTGGAACAGTCTGGTTCTCAGGCATCAGTATGAAGTAACCAAATGAAAGTATCAAATTGACAATTTTGAATTGGCAATAATTTGGAAAAAAATGTTGTAAAAGTAATTTCTGAGTGTGTTGGAATATGACAGACACTGCATGAGAGCATGTTCAGTATAGGAATTGCGTAGGCGTAATATAATGTAGTGATTCACAAAAGCTATTTCCAAATAGTGTTGTGTGTTTCTGAATCAAAATATGCAGAATGTTCAAGTCATCTAAATTGCAGAATAATTTTTAGAATTTCTGGTCTTGTAGTGGAATGCAATGATGTAGGGTTCATGAAACTAATGTTACAATTTCTGTGTGTAAAGACCGCTGAATGTCAGTACTGGTTTCTTTTGTTGAGAGAATACTTTCCAAGTTTTAATAGGGCAAATGTAAGAATAGTTTTTGATATATGATTGTTTTGTGTATTATAATAATAGTTAATTTTGTTTCAAATTTATTTTGCTGTTGGTTGTGTCATGGATCCATTTCATATTATTTATTTGAAATGTGTAGTTGAGGTAAAGTGAGAATTTTGTTCAAACTTACTTCTCCTGTAAATTTCTAAACTTAATTCTTGTGTTTTCTGTTTTGTTTTGTTTGAAATAAAATATTTTTGGTGATGGTTTAGAATATTAAAATTATTTCTTTTATAGTTTACTTACACCTTTTAATTTCTGTGTATGTCTTAATTGTGGTGAAATTTCTTCATGCATGGCTGTTAAGCAATGAAGTAATTTTATTAGTTAAGATTATGTAAGAGTAATGTTTTTTGTACTTTAATGTAACATTCCTTACATTTCTTTGTATATGTGTTGCAAAAATATTGTGAAAATTAAAGTTATATAAAAAAAGGATTGGAAATTGTTAAGCTGTGTTAAATTTTACTTTCTCATCCATACTTCGTATGAAGAGAAAGTATTTTAATTGTTTGCCAGAAAATTACTACTACTACTATTAATATTATTATTATTATTATTATTATTATTATTATTATTATTATTATTATTACTATTATGATTATTACTATTATTATGGTTATTACTATTATTATGATTATTACTATTATTATGATTATTACTATTATTATTATTATTACTATTATTATTATTACTATTATTATTATTATTATTATTATTATTATTATTATTATTATTATTGCCGGTCGCTGGTAGGGAAATAGAGGATAAATCTTGTTCTAATATACACTACTAGAAATGTAATATTTCTCGTCGAAAATACCATTGCGCGAGAGGTTGATGGCAATGGACATCCCTGCCTGCGGACTGCGCTAACGAGGTTTCTTAAATCTACGTTCTCTGGATCGAATTATTTTATTATAGAGCATATAATATTTTTTAATACGCCGTGCGCGAAGCGTTTCTCATGCTTGTTTTCCTTGTGCGAAACACCTAATTTTTACATTCTCATATACATGCGTATATACGGGAGTAATATATACGTAGTATAAAGTTATTTAATGCTGCGGAAAATCGATTTCGAGATTTCAACGGAAATACACGTTTTGAGGTCCCCTGATACCGAAAAAGTGTATTTTTTTCTTTTTCAAAACGTCCGTCCGTCCGTGATCACTACTAGCGCCTAAACCACACATACGATCTTTTCCACATTGAAACCCCTGTCGATCTGGTTCTAGTTGAAGCTTTAAAATTTTGAAAAACATTTTTAAAATTTGGGGTACTTTACACGAAGTCCCACCGAACATTTTCAAAATTTTCTCAAAATCGGTTTCAAATTTTTCCTTTAAATTTCTTGTAAGAATAGAATAAAATACACTTATAAAGGTGGCATAGGTTCGATTTTCACGGTTAACTCAGAATTTTCGAAAATTGCAAAAATTTGAATTTTTTTCGGCGTCTTCCTACAACTATAAAATTGAAGGCAGCTTTTTTCGTCATGAAATTTGCTGTGCATAAATAGTTCTTTCATTAAGGTCATGTAGATTTTTGGACATTTTAGTACTTTTCGTGCAATAGTGTGTGCAATATTTGCAATTTTAAAAAATTACAAAAAACAAGATTTTCTCAAAAACGTCTCCATTTTTTTTCTTTACATTTGTGGTAGGGTTAGTGCCAAACGAACCCTATACGATGACAAACGCCATATTGCTCTATTCTTTTGTTTATTTTTAAATTACAAAAATGTAATTTTTTTTACTTGTCTCTCACGCCGGTAATATTTACACTAGAGGGGATTTCTTCATGTCATTGTATGAGTACATGTTCTTTAAATAGTGTCTAATGTTTCCCGAAAACTCACCAGATTTTTGTTAAAATGAGCTCAAAATTCCGCATTTTCAGAAACACTCAAACGTCATTTTCTCAAAAACGACTCCAAATTTTTTCTTCAAACGTTTTCAACGGATGGTGGTAATTGCACTGTTTAATATGACGTAGAGGTCAGTTTTGTGTATTCTTTTGTTTTTTCAAAAATTACACAAATGTTATTTTTTTTAAATACCTCTCACACCGTTAATATGGACATTTCCTTCGATTTGTATGTATTATTACATTTTTGAGTGGAAGTGCTTCAGATGACCAAATGAACTTGTTCGAAAACGCAATAGATTCCTATAAAAAAGACCCTCAAATTTCGCATTTACAGTAATACTTAATCGCCATTTTCTTAAAAACGGCTTCAAATTTTTCAATGAAAATTTGTATTTTGACAAGGTTTTATTCTTCTTTAATATTCGTGAAGTAATTTTTCGGTTTTACTAATAGGAAAGCAAAAAGTTAATAAAATGTCAAAAAATGTACTTTGTCCAGAGAATGGAGGAAGACCTTAAAGCCAGACCACACTAAGGAAATTCGAAAACTTTGCTACAAGAAAGTCTGTGCCATTCTGTTGCACCTCTAGTTTCAATGTGCGAAACATTTGTAACGATTCGCAATTGTCTTTCGTCTTGACAATGTCTTTGTTTATTATTTACAAACAATAGTGTTACGATACTGAAATCTATTTAATTTTGTACAAGTAAGGTATTTCTAGTTATTTGTCATTTAATTTATATTCCTTTACTTGGCGCATAGCGTTTTCGCTCACGGCATGATAAAAAATAGTGTACCCAACACGGGCGCGAGGTGATTCCCGCACGAGTCTAGTTTGTCGTCCGAGCGTAGCAAGGACAACAAACTCAACTCGTGCGGGAATCACCTGTTTCGCGCTCTTGTTACGTAAACTTAAACTGCTATTAACGTGCATTGAGAAGTAAATAGTAATAGTATAATGATAAAATACTTCCACGATTCTTGCCCATGAAACTGATTTGACATTACTTTTTTATATGTAATGTTTCTTTCAAGTTTCGGTAACATAAACTGTGTTATAAGGAGAGTGACAGAACAACGCATCGATGACTTAGGGTGAAAGTGTTGTCCCAGGACTTAGGGGAGTAGCGGGTTCGATTCCCTGTTTGCGTAGATACTTTTATCTATTCTACATTGCCATAAAATCCACTAAATTAAAAATTCTACATTTGTCTTGTTAAAGTAATGCACAAAGCAGCATTTTCACTTTCACGAACACAGCGAATATTCGAACTCCGAAGAAATTACAAAATTGAACGCTTCTATATGAAATTAAAAATATGCATAATGCAAAGTGGCAATGAAAATAATAATTTTAACCAACCGTGCGCGCCTTTTTTCCCCCAAATGATTCAGCGCACGCGGCGGTGTTTGGACCGCCCATGGCTTTTTGGAGATATCTAACAGATTTCATCCAGCTTAAGCAAGATCAATGACACCAAAACATCACAGATAATTGTTTTATTTAAAAACTAAACAAGTCCCCGAAGTGATGTGGAACAAACTACATACGTAACAATTACATGTCATCTGAGAACACAACCTGCTGATACTCGGAATGTTAGAACAATTCTGAATGTATATCAGTAGCATTGACATTTAATGTACCTGGAGATAACGCTCTGGCAATGCCTGTAACCGTTTACCATTCTTATCGGTTCTGAGAAAAGAAACAATCTGACCATACGCGGTTTAATGCGGCACGTCCTGACGATGTTTTTCCACACGCTAGCGAAATATTTCATAGCGTCTGTTGGTATCAGCGTCTGTTTAGAACTCGCTCCTGGGTATTCAGAGTTGTTTCTTTCGTTTTTTAAAAGATTTTTCTTATTCTAAACAACAACAAAACGTAAAATAATGATTGTTTTTATTTAAAAATAAACAGAAAATACAAACATTGACGTAAAACATTTAACATTTGTGAAAGTAAATCGTGACAGCGCAATATTTTTATTCTTCATCCTCGGAGTCACGGTTACTTGATAAATCATATGTAACTGTGTTGATTGCACACAATCCGGTGGCAGGTATCAAAGGTAATGCCACCATTCTCTCAAGCAGCGTCAGATATCCTCAGAATTCTTTAAAATGCTTTGAGGCCTGTTGGAGGAGGCGTTGAATGGTTTGGCTAGCTGTTCACGTCTCTGAAGTGTTTGGGGGGCACGCCCCCCAAGAAGTTTTGAACCGCAAAATATTTGGGATTATATTGGTTAATACACGTGTTCTTGGAATTTTAAGGTGTATGGTTTTATCTAAAATATTAATATGTTTTGACATAATGACAGAATTGTGATAAATAAAGTAAGAATTGTTGAAGTTGGAAGAGGCGTTGAATGGTTTGGCTGGCTGTTCACGTCTCTGAAGTGTTACAATGCCAACTTAGAAAAATGAACACCAAATTAAAATAATAATAATAATAATAATAATAAATATTAAATAGATTTGAAGAAATAAAAGTAGAAATGTCGCTGAAATATAGGAATATACAAAAATACTTACATTTGGCTTGTACTCTAGAGTTCGTTTCACGAAGTGGCCGCGCGGCAGTGTTCGGCTCATGCAAGTTCTTCAGCGAAATCACACTCCCCACACGAAATTTGAAGAAACCTGGAAAGCACAATATGATGTGTAAATATGCCTTATCACTGACTAAATTCAATCGACAGATTTTGCAGGCAAATGTGTTCAGAAGGCGATACAAAAAAATTGTCTTTTAGGCGCCTACAAAGGCACTGAAAAAGTCAAGAATAAGGAGAAAAAAGGCACTGTCATAAGTTACATACACAATAAAATGGAAAATTGTAATTTTTGTATATATTATTTTGTTAACTTAAATGCACAAAACCAGTTCGTATATTTTAATGTAAAACTAGATTTACATATTTATAACTCTTCTACATTTTATTCTTATTAGTTCCCATTAACCAGTAATATTTACATATTACCAGTAACTTTTCAAGGATTACAGTTTCAAATTTGCGACTGGGTGACAAAATCAGTTTGAATGCGGAGAAAGATATCTGAACGATGTGACTGGCATATATTTTAGCAGTCCAACACTAACAACACTGAAACCTTCTGGGAATTTATATTTATTTCCACTTAAAATTTCGGTTCCCTCGGCGTATTGTCAATCGTCCATGTTCTCAGATCATGGCTAGTATTTGTGAAATAGGTAAATGGAGAAAAATCAGTTGGTGTACTTTCAGGCATTCTCTCATAATTTTAAATTTCAAGACGTGAATTGAAGGTTTCATAATGAATAGTCACGTTGGGCCATCGCCGATTTTCCGATATCTTAGCATTGTATATAAATATACTAAATAAAAGGCAAAAAAAGTCATAAAAAAGGTATTTATGAAAAAATAGGCATTTATGCTAAAATAAGCATTATAAAATTCCGTCAAATGTCATCATTTGTCATTATTCGTGGACATATATTATCAGCCTTTAAATAAGTTCTCTAAAAAAATAGGCATTTCCCTAAACATCCGATGTCTAGTTATAGGACACATTCTAGGAGAAATTCTTAGACAGCAGTCCAACGTTATCACGTCGAAAATCAATTTCAAAAAATTATTTTTATTTGAATTTGGCGTCAAAATTGGTTGACAAAAATTTCTTCAAATTCAACTATTGTCCTCGTCTATGCAATTTGTTTTCAGTCTAATACATGCAATAGAATTTGAGAAAAAATAAAACATGAAAAACACGTTTCCCGTATCTCTACAACAGATTGTCCTAGGAGGCTGATTTTTTGGGAATCAGCATTTTTTATTCTTTTTCATATGAGCATCGCGATTATCGATTTGGTTTGAGGGCACTTTTACTGCCTTATTCGGCTGTATCCTTTTCCCGGTGTGACGTACTGGAATTTATGAGCACAGACAACTCTTTCTGAGAAAAAATATTTTCATATATTTACAAAAAAAAGTTTAATATACAAACATTGAAAAAATTCACAGGCAACCTTTTCCTTCCCCTTAGACGCGAAAACCCCGCGACCGTCCCTAGGCCTGCCCGCTGGATGGTGTTCCTAGGCCTGCTGGATGGCGAGATCCGACGGTAGGTCGGCGCAGTCTAGCGGGGTTTTCCCTAACCAGGTATCTCCCACCAGCGGGGCATCGCTCCTGCCGGGAAGCGCTCTAAGCTCCCGACATGTGAGGTAGTGTAGAGCATGTTAGTGTGTGTGTGTAAGGGGGAGTGAATAGGACAAGGAAGGGGTAGGAAAGATCGCGTGCGGTCCGTGGTCCGTTTGTTAGGGTACTGCTCCGGCATTCGCCTGGTGATCGGAGAAACCACGAGAAAAAACCAATCAGAGCAGACGGCCGTTAGAATTCTCCTCCAGAAAGCGACTGAATTCGACCTAGCTGACAAGCTAGTATCGAAAAGCCTGCCACCGTTGGGATTCGAACCTAGGACCTCCCCGTCAGATGGACTACAGTGACATCAGTTGATGCCCTAGGCCATCTCTTATGGTGAGAACCACGAAAACACACAGATAAAAAGCAATGGGGGCTCGTGCTTCGGTTGCACAACCCCCAGAAAATGAAAAACATCTCATATCTTAGGAATATACATTTTCCTTTTAAAACATTCAATATTCAAGATATTGCAGCAATATCGATGTATATGAAATCATTTTGAAACCAATGAGCGTCCAACTGTCGCTTTCTCCGGTTTCTGGTGCCTTGCCAGGAATTGCACCACGCTCTTGGCTGTATTAATGGGGCGTACAGCATTACTCTTTGGCCCTTCGATTTAATACGGGGAACATATGGCCTTTTGGTTGGGCAACCAGCTAGTGGCGCTGTCTAGCACTGCGCGGCGACTTAGGGAATCTCAGGGGACCCGTATTCTGTCTTCGTCTGACACACTGTGACGTAGTTTTAATGTTTTTCGCTTGTTATTGAAAGTACACAAGTTCAGTCAATTATTGACGATATTCAATGCATTGTTTATGATATTTGGAGAATTTGTTTTCATTTGATATTAGGTTTGTTGATTCAAAACGTACATTTGATGAGTTCTTTGTGTAAACGTGGTCGTTCTGGATGGAAGTCCCTTAAAGTGTCACTCGAAAGCCAGTGTGCCTGCAGCTGATCGGCCAGGTGTTTGCGAGCGTTCTTGTGAATATAAATGTGTCGAAGATCTTTCATTATTGCCAAATATACCAGGATAGTGAAATTTTCGAAAGAAAATAATTTTAGTTGTGTGAAACGTGTCGAAGCAATAGTGCTTGTTGCAATGTGCTGAAGTCGAACTTAAGTGCCCAGTGGAAATCAAAGCCAGAACTTAGTGACCGGAAGGTGCTTATAGCTTACACGGATGCGACGCATACAATTATGTATGTAATGTTTCAATATAGACTTTTATATAACTGTTTTAATTGATTTGAATTGCGTACATTTTTATTACATATTCGTGAATTTTACTTTATTACATATTCGTGAAGTGCAACCTCCAGTCTGTTGGGGCACTAGCCGCCACTGATTAAAAGACGGTTACGTGGAGGGCGGACGTAGGGAGAGGAGCGCGATATTGGTGAAGGATCGTAAGCGCCATTTGTAATGAGGTTCATAAGACAGCTGAAGTTCGTACGCTAGCCCCACAGGTTAATCGAATTGAATCAGCTCCCCGCTGACTCAAGTGAACTGCGACGTGCAATCGCATCGAAATACTTTCTTCGCACGCTGCTAATATTCCGCCGCCCCCTCGAACTGACCGTCGCTCGAACGCAACTATACTTGGGTTTTTCTATCGTGGCAGCTGGGTGCATCTTCAAGATGGAATATGGCCCGACGTTTTGCGTCTTTCTCTGTCCTGGCGCAAGATGTCGCAGGATCGCGACCGTATCAAGCAGTGCTGCAGATCCAGCGACTCAAGCGGCACGACCGAGAAAAACGCGAAAAGTCGTGCCAAATACCATTTTGAAGATAATACCCACAGCTGCCACGTTAGAAAAACCCAAGTATAGCATCCGAGGTGAGCCGCAGCTGGCGAGGCCCAGGAGCAGCTGCACCGTAGACCGTGCGGAGAGGGCGCGAAAAGCCGTTCGCGCCGTGCTGCATCATCCGGAGGAAGGTCACCGTCATGCCATTGAGCGCGAGAACGCCAGCCGTTGTATCGAATTCATCTGTCGTCTGATATGAAGGTAACTTGTCGGAGACCCGGAAGCCATCGGTCGACAGTCATGGAAAGGCTGAATCAGTGTTGCCAGATGGTCTTCGCATTTCCCACTAGCCTTTTCCCTACTACGGACTCTATCCAGCGTGTCGCCGCCCTGTGCTGACTCGCCGCGGCGGCCGGCGACCGCTGTTTACGGTGCATTTTCCTTGTTCCGAAGGGCGCGCACTGGCAGGGTATCAGTGGCGCCGCAAGACAAACGCGCAAATTTTGTTTCCTTTTATTTATTTATTTAACGTCAAAAAAACAGTTAAAACTGCGTATGACGTGCTATGGGGAAAAGTGAATTGTGTGCACATTTTCAAAATTCTGTGATCCCTACACTAAGTCATATACTACTTAAATTTTGAAGGGAAATTTCCTCTTTTTTTGGCCGATACGGGCAAAGTTAGAATATATATTTTGTGTTTTGTTTCTATTTTTTAAAAATTTGTTTTCATTTTTAAATATTTTTATGCTTTTGAAATGAGTGACAAGTTTTTTTCGTGAAACACATTTTAAAACAGTGTAGCACGAGGACCCCTCATTCATTGTTCGAACTTTTTGATATTATTGGGAATTTAGAAATTCATTTTGTTACATTTCAAAACATGGTGTTTCACTCCTAAAAGAATCAACTCATGACGAATAATACAATCTAGGACCTTTCCCCTTTCACAATCGCACAGCATTAAAAGTTTGATTCCAGACCTACTGTACTTCGTTTTTAAGGGATATACTGTTTGAAAAGCAGCCGTCCCTTGAATAAAATTGAGCTTTCATTGACGCACAATTTCCCGAACGGGAAAAATAAGCTTGCAAAGCTCTGGTTAATAGCATTTACATATCTGATTTTGAAAAGGCGATTACCGCCATTTCCTACATTGTTGTCTCAGAAATGAAGCATACTCAGTGACAACAAAAACCTATCTCGAGATATTATTGCCCCGAAAATGGGCGTTAAATATTCGTTTAGTGTTGTTTTATTTTAATTCTGGGCAAGAGTAAATATACTACCAAAAAAACATACCCTTCATCACAAGACGTATCACTCCATTGCAAGTCGCGAATGATAATTTTCAGTAATTTGCAGTGCATTTAGATAGAATTTCTTACTTTTATTAACAATGGATGGTATTAACAACTCCGTTAAAACAAGAAATCCAAAATTGAACTTCCTTCATTGAACCTTGTTCTGTCCACAAACAAAACCAATATTCGTATAGTTATACATGTAAACAAAACAAACTCTCAACAAGAAATCTGAGTACAAAGTAATGGTGGTACTTCATATCCGAAAACTCTAGAGAGTTTTATCGTGGTCATTAGGGAATGGCCTCCAAGCTGCACGCCAACCCCTCATGGGTGGCGAAGGCCGCCGCACGACCGTCTATCAGTTTACAAACATTTCAACTCGCAGCAAGAAGAATTTTATCTTCAGCGCTCTCTAGAAGAGTTTAAACTAAACTTCAAATCCTTGCAAAAAGAACAGATATCGCTACATGTCCTTCAGGCCCTCTGCCAGCGAAGTACAAGACGCCTAAAGACGGCATGAGCGCAGCAGAAGCTACTCCGGGTGGACACCTCAAGGCGGCGTTAGCACACGGGACACGAAAAATCCGGACGCTTATAGGCGTCGTTTGCAGCGAAAGAGCTAGATAGAGCTTCAAAATCCACCAAAACATAACACCAAATTAAAAAAAAGAAGAAAAGATTATTTCATGTTTAAAATATTTCGGGAAGTACGAAAATGAAGGAAATACGAAAAATATTATTAATTGTATATGATGGTATTTATATTTTACAGCAAACATTACATTTGTAATGTATAAAAATATGTATAACAACTACAATGTTAAAGTTTTGTTTTAAAGAGTTTTACAAGTTACGAAACGTAAGAGGTATCTGCCCTTGAATGACTGAAAAGGAGATACTGATACAGTGGCTCTCACAATTAAACGTACACCTTTAATGGTTCCATGAATTCTTCTCATATATTTTAAGAGATAAAATATATAATTTTGATATTTGGGGTTTCCTGGAAGGCCTAGAGCAATTTGAAAGCAGAAAAATGCTATATTAGATGTAAAATTAAATATTTTATGTGTTATCTTCGAATAAGTGTTGCACAGAAATGAACGTACACCACCAGAAGCGCACTTTCAGACGTACCCGTTGAAATGTTTTGCTGGGCACAAAGTAGTGACAAACCGATTAATCCATGGTCAGATTTGCGGAAAGTATCTTTCAATTGAAAATGGCTCCGAGGAGGGAAACTAAGGTGGAAGAACGAAGACTTATTGTGAATTTAGCCATGAGGGTTAGGTCAGTTTGAGGTATTGTGAAGATAGTGGGAAAAACTCAGTCAATTATTCAAGGTATAGTAGACAAATTCAAGTTCGATGGCAGATTAAAAAAAGGGGTAGAGGCGGAAAACCGATTCTTAATGAACGAGAAAAGAGAAATTTTGTCAATCACATCAGTAGGTAACATCATCAAAGTGTTGTTGAAACGTTCCGTTGGTGGTTGCAACAACAGGGAGAACTGGATACACAGAAACCGTTCGAAGGACACCTGAATTTACAAGGAAGCTCGTAGGATCAATGTCAGCAAGTCTGGAGACTATTATTTGTAGACAAATTCAAGTTCGATGGCAGATTAAAAAAAGGGGTAGAGGTGGAAAACCGATTCTTAATGAACGAGAAAAGAGAAATTTTGTCAATCACATCAGTCTTTCTACAAAAAAAAAAGTATGTACAAGATAAAGGTCTTTCTACAAAATATTGACTTATCATTTTTCGTTTTTCTCGAAGATAAATTGCCATTGTACGTTCATTTTTGAGGTGAATTGCACATGCAATAGGAGAAGTTTTATTTATTATTCGTTATTTATTCACTTATTTCAAGATATTTTTTATTGTATGAGTGAAGAATTTTTGCATTAATACTTATATTTGTGTTGTGCCTCACAAGTCTGCAATAAATATTTTTTCAATGCCATTTTGTATTTTCATACATACTGTACAGTCAATTTTGAGAGCCACTGTATCTCTTTGTAACTTTCTTTTAATTAATATCATTGTCTACATTACTTGTTTATTGCTGTGAGTCGTGCCTATTCATCAAATGTGTTGCCACATTTTAACAATCTTTGTGACAAATAACCGTCCAATTTTAAACGAGGAAACTCATTTATATAATTTTACGGGCCTATAAGTGTTTTTACTACTTTTAGTTATATTTGAATAAATATATTTGCAATAATCACAGGGAACTCTTTTTGGATGTTGTGGAACACAATAGATATTTTGAAAAAATAACTATTTAAAAAACTAAACAAAAACTAACAAAAACATAATTTTGCCCCATAAAACATCCACTAAAAATGAAAGAAATGTAGGGGGAAACCCCCTAATCTGGCAACACTGGGCTGAATCGCAGCGTTACCACAAGGCAGAAAGAAAAAAATTCATTAACTATAGTAAAACAAGTAAGATCAAATTCCCATATCCATAAAAAAAGTATGTACAATTTTTGTAATGTTATCTAAAATAATAATTCACTGTATAATTTTGGAGAATTAATTTGAAGAAAAAAAATGGGGAATTTAAAGTCAAATAAAATGAAATGCATGTCAGTTGTCTGAACTCAGTTAAATAAATGTGTTGCGCCAGTCTATCAAAAGATAAAGTAAAACCAGATATCACTGCGAGTCTGACGCAGACTAGCTCCACCCTGAAATAAGTCCCTACATCTGCCGATGCGCGAGGTATATCCAGATCTCCAATTATTAGCTGTAAGAAAACATCAACATTTGAATAACTTCGAGAAGGCCCATTTGTCTACGGATGTTTCCAGTGGATGAGAGGGGTGTGTTTTACTTTATATACCGTGTGGCCCATCTAAGATGTTCCCTTCAAGGGAATGGCCTCGCCGCATATCACCCGGAATTTCTCGTTCAGATTACGGAAACCAGCAGTCGGCGTGCGTCTTTAAAACTCTTAATTTCTCGAAAATTTTGTTGTAACATATGGCGATATGCATATTTATGAACTCGTCTCTTTACGCTTGTTATGATGAGCTAAAATAATCTATAGGGTTCCATTTAAAAAATCGAAGTTGGGTCAATATCTCTGCAATAAAAAATGTAATAGAATAATATTATGCATGACCATATGTGCCCCTTGCATATAGTAGTTTTAGTGAAAACCGCATCTCAGTATCTGCAACGGTTCAGGAGAAAATTGAAGGGAACATCTTAGGTGGGCCACGTTGAAAATCCCGTTGAAAATCTGCTTCAAACCGATTTAGTCCCTCATACAGTGAAAATCGAGTAAAATATCAAGAAATAGCTTGAGGTGAGCAGCGAGAGCTCTGATCGCTTTCTTCAGGGTTGCGCCTCCACATTTGTACACATAATTTCAATCGCATTCTTAACGTGAATTGTTAGTATTATTCGAGCACGTTTCCTTGAGCCATTGCTTCGCTAGCCAGAGGAATAGGGAGTTTGGTTATTTTCTCATAAGGAATTTTATATCAAATTTGTAGTTCGTTTTTCGATGAAAAATAGTTTCTATTACACCGGAGCGAACATTTATGGTTATCAGATTTTGTCTACAACGTTCGTTGCTATAATTTATTCTTAATTCAACTAATGCTGGCAAAGGAGTAGGGGTACGTATTCGGGGCTCAAGAAAACGTGCGCGTGTAATATCAGCTGCTAGTTATTGTTAGTAACTGCTAACGGCTGCTATCTGAATTGTTAGTAACTGCTAACTTGGGTAGAAAGGTCTTATATACACAAGGCGTGCTCACATGTTTTTCCGGAGTATGAGAGGCAAGAGTTTTCCGTGAGTTCACTGTTTTGTCTTCCGTGAAAATCTGCAGTGATTCAATTTTGTTCACCTCACAACTCGTACGATATGGTTGAAATTTGTTTTCAAAAATAGCGCACCAGGAACGTCTCTCCGCAGTGGCGCCTTTCTGGTGAGTAGATTTCGATAGTTACGCATTAAAAAATGTAAAATATGAATGTAATTTTGAGATTTAAAACCGGTATATATGCATTAACTACAGAAAATATGTGGTATACAAAACCTCATAAAAAATAAGAAATTATCATTATTTGTTCTTTTCATCCATTCTGTTAATCACTGAAGATCTAAGTAACATATAATCTACCAAAACAACGCAACTTATGAAAAACCTCACCTGAATTATGGACTGGAACTGCTGCTGAAGGTCACTTAATTTTTTCCATTACATTGTATAATAGTCATCATTTTAAGGTTTGAAAACAGAAACAATTCTCTGTTGCTTCTCAAAATTGATTTGTACGGGGAAAACAACGTTCAGCACCACAGATTTATATAGGCGCATTTATAAAGTTTGCTATTTCTTACAGCCACAATGTTTCTTCAATGTCTGGCAATTTGCTCTCCCTTTTACCGGACATGATATTGGCAATATGTTGTAATGTACGGTAACTCGTTTTTTTTCTAGTATGTTGTTAAATTTTACTACTAAAACCTTAGCAATTTTTCCTGACGCAGATTTAAGCTCTAGTTTGAGACTTTCTATTAAATTTATATTTGTGACAAGTATGTCGTTTTGTTAGAGCGCTGTGATAGCTACGGAAATGCAGTTAAAGTGTGTCAATGTGAATTAAGTCCTTCTTTATTCCATCTCTACATATAGCAACCTTCGCTTCAACAATGCTTTTCGCTTTTTCGTTCCTTCAATACGTTGACAATAATGTACGGCATCCTCGAACCAGGTTCCCCATTTCGTAATGATCGGTTCAGGAGGAAATGGAACTTGTGGATCCAATTGTTTAAACAAATTAATTCTGCTTGAAGATTTAAGGAAAACTTTTTTAACGCTTGATATTAAAGAATGAACAGTAGGAAAATTTAACACTATTGTATGATTTGTCGATGCTATTTTTTTAATCCCTAGAAGATAAGCCTTTGAAATTTCATTTTGAGCAAGCGTACCAAGAATTATATTGCATAAACATCGTTTACGTGCATCAGGCGTTTCGTCCAAACTAACTCAGATAACCCAGATTATCCCTAATAGAATCACGAATTTCTTGTACATTTTTTCATAAATTAATGGAAGATAACGATTGCGAAGAATCGATTCATGTGGAATAGCTTGTTTCGTATATGTTTCTAAGAACGCACGTAATTTGGGATGTTCTATTTTATACAGTGGAATATCAGCACAAGTAAAAGCTTCACATAGGTCCGTATAAAGGTTGACAACTGGGGGCCCGAAGTTGAACTAGTTGTTTTGTGTGGAGTATTTACTTTTAGCATCAACTGTTTACCACATTTTTTTAGTGAAACATTTTTTACGTGTTTTGCTGTTTGCAAATGTGTCAATTGGAAACGAGAATCCACACTTATACTTTTTTCACACGTAACACAAAATAACACGATCCTATCAGTAGTTAACACACCTTCATTTCCACGCACGTACAAGCTGAGTTGAGTGGATACTGTTGTTTTCACTGGTGGCATTTTCTGCGAAAAAGCGAGTGCCACAATACTACATACGAATCAAGGTACGTCGTATACTTATCGAGACCGAAATGTAACACCCGAGCATTTCACGTCCGCACGCAAAACCGAACTGTGTTGCAGATGCCTACGTTAGTTTCTAATAGTATACTCTTTCTGTCCGCCGCTACTACTCGCTCACCGTGGCGTACGCGAGGAACAGTTTCCTACGCCATCAAGGTCTCACCCATCAGTCTATTTGGAGAGCCTTTTCATCCTGGGAAAATTTCCAGGTCAAAATTTCAATACCTTACAAATATGTATCATAAAAAATATGTATCATTATAATAGCATATATGTGCAAAATATATTAGCAAGACATAATAGCAAAATATGTATCATTCCAACGATATGCTCTAAATATTATACAATTATAAAGACTCCCAACATATGTAAATTATGCACTATAAAAATTGCATTTCTCACTGAAGAAACATTGTTTGGTGGACATATTATAATATGTATGTATTTAAATGTAATAGAAAAAGTTTTTATATAACTATCCTAGCCTTACTGATGTGAGAAGTCGTAGGCTTCCGCGGCCGGAGTCATATGAATGATCTTGGCTGTCCGGGTGACGCCGCGTCGAAGGCTGTGTTGCCAACGTTTCGACCATCTTTTCGTGGTCTTCCTCAGGGCTGGTCTGCCAGACCATGGTCGAAACGTTGGCAACACAGCCATCGACGCGGCGTCACCTGGACAGCCAAGATCATTCACTTTACTGATGTGAGTGCTTACAATCGAAATTATGTTCGTAGCATGAGCTGCGACTTTGAAAGCAAAATGTGTACTCACCACATACATAATATATGTTGGAAGTGTTTCCTTCACTTGTTTCCCAATGATCTGGTTACTACCATTATAAATGCAGTTTTGAATAGGAGGTCCTGATTCGGTTCAGTACAGGGACTTTCCTGGCGCTCTGTATTGTACTAAGCAAATGCGCTAGAGAATTCAGAATTATGCTTCCAATTCGTCGGACGTTTTTGCGGGGGAGGCAATACACTCCTTCGCCTCTGGTAGATCTTCTTGAAAAACTACATCGAATAGGTTTGATTCATCATGAATTTCGCATGAAGCGATCGAGATTTATATCTTGAGACGCCAAGCAAACGCGCTGAACACTATTCTGACACCATATATTTGTAGACATCTGGCGTCACGCATTTGTATTTCTTATTATTTGTATGCATAGTTTCCATGGCAATTGTTTTTTGAAATGTTTGCATTAATGGAGGAAAATCTCGCTGATTTTTCTTGTTTATAAATTTCAAGTTTAAACTGCTAACGCATGAAGTAAAATTCGCAAACGTCCGAGGAAAGTCCGCTGGAATTTCGGGTGGGGGTGGAGTTTTATTTAAGTCCCAGTTATACCCGGGAAAATCTGCTTGAAACCGGTTTCGTGTACCCTACACCTGGACGCCATGACAATACTACACATCGAGATCCCTCGAGACAAGAACGTAGTGAACGTGCTGGACGTTATTTTCTGTAATAGACTGCCGTTTGTGTTCGCTTTGCTTGGCAATCGTTTGGTGAAATGCGTGAAATGTTTGTATCGGCGAAGGAGCGTGTTGCCGGATGCGAGGATAATTTTAGCTGCGGGTGGGGCGGGGCCGAGGGGCCGGGGGAGGGCGTGAGAGGCGGCGGCGGCCCCGCGGCCTAAGAGCCAGTCTTCTCCAGCGCCGCCATGGGCCCAGCCACGCTCCGACGCTGGACGCCGGCGGCGCCCGCCCTCGTGCTCGGCCTCGCCCTCGCTCTGGCCCTCGCGCCGGCCCTGCCAGCGGGGCCGACGGCGGCGGAGGCGGCGGCCAGCGACATTGACTTCGCCGTCGCCCCGCAGTCGCCGGCGCCCGCGCCCGCGCCCTCGCCCGCGCCCTCGCCCGCCCCGGCCCGCCGCACCGAGCGCGTCGACCGCCGCCTGGACACCGACGCCGACGCCGGGGAGGTGACGGAGACGCAGCATGCCGTGTGCGAGGTCAGCACGGAGGAGCTGGTGGCCAAGGCCGAGGCCACGGTTACCCGCGTCCTCAAGGGGCTCTGCAACTCCAGTGAGTGGCCTGCGATGCCGCGCCGCGCCCTGCCTTGCACCGCCCCACATCTATTCTCTGACCGGGAGCGGTAGCTCAGTGCATCAACTGATGTCACTGCAGCGCCTGTGGGAGGTCCTAGGTTCGAGTCGTGACGGCGGCAGGATTTTCGACGCTAGCTTTACAGCTAGTTCGAATTCGTCGCTGTCTGGTGGAGAATTCTAGGTGCCGGCTGCTATGATCGGTAGTTTTCCGTGGTTTCTCCGATCAACACCAGGCGAATGTCGGAGCAGTACCCTAACAAACGGGCCACAGACCGCGCGCTATCTTTCCTTTCTCTTCCTTGTCCTATCCTATCCCCTTACACACACACACACACACACACACACACACTTCCACTAACATGCACTACATCACATATTCCAGGAGACCGGTCAGGAGCTTAGAGCTTGTCCCGGGTGGGGCGGTACCTCGCTGGTGGGAGAGTCCTGGTTAGGGGAAACCCCACTAGCCGACGGTAGGTCGGCGCCGGATCCCGCCATCCAGCGGGGGAAGATCACCGCCATCTTCCGAGAAAAAATGCACTACACCTACGGGACTAATGACCAAAGCTATTGTAGCGCCCGGAAACACGAAAAAATCTATCAATCAATCTATTCACTGCTACGAACTTCGGCCCTTTTCATTTATCGCGAGGAACCTGAAGAAAGAGGCTCACTTCCTCGAGAACTTGGCGAACCGACACACACTCCGTGAGTGTATGTATAACCTCAAACGTTTTTTAAAGGCGTATTGACGCTTCGCAACGCGAGTCCAATTTCATGACTAAGTTTACGGACTTCGGCTAACTCGATTAACAGAAACTTCCTTGAGCCTGTCCAACGAATGATTTCCAACGCATTATACGTCAAAACACTGTTTGAATATATTGAAATGCGCCATTCCCATTTGAACATCCAAACAGAATGTCGCCGTTCTTTTTTTCGTTAACCGATTTTGTGACGTTAGTCTATTCGTTCTATTCGTATTAAGGAATAAAATCCCAAACGTCACACAGGTGTTCAAAAATCAACCACGAAATTCAATCTATGGGATGCTCTCCCTTGCGAGTTCCTGTCTGTCGTTCTCCGCTTTGACTCTCCACACTCGCAGCGTATTTGATTGTTTAAGAGTTTTTTTCTTTTGGTATATCGGAAAGTTCATAAAATGAGGCAGGCGGTAAAACAACACCAGTTCACAGCTGAAAAGTAATTCTGCACAAAAGAGCCTGAAAATGTATCGAAACGTATTGTGCTCGACATCACGACTCTCAATTTATGACGGCCACGACCTTGCCGATGAGGGAACGCAGACGTCAATTAGCTGTTTCTTTGCGCCGAACACTGCAATCGCGAGCCAATGGCGTTTAGATAAATTGTTCGTCCTCTTTTGGGCTGAATTACTTTTTAAACATGAACAAGTGTTACATCACTGTATTTTTTATTCCCGAAAGTTTCAAATGTGTGGAAATAATACTATTAGAACATAATAACTATTGGCTAAAGGCAGCCTACAGATTGTCTGATGTTATCTATTATAGGTGGTTCCTACAAGGATTTAAATGGAGAGAAACATTTTCTTCTGAGTTTTTTTTTAAATACGAATATTGTTAGATGCAAAATAGGACAACGTTTCAGGCCTATTGCGGTCATATCTTTAGATGCACAGATATCTAAAAAAAATAAACACTTTTTAAAAAGTTATAATAATAATGATCAGATGGTTAGATAAATCATAAAGAAATTATTTGTAAGTACGAGGCACAAGAAAATGTAAGACCTTACCTTTAGTCAATTAAATTTTTAAAAAACCTAATCAAATAATTAAAAAACACTTGTACTTAGGCTGCTATTTTGTCAGCCTGAAAATGAGGTCCAACAAATTTCGAAATGTTGCAATTATCAAGGAAGTTTATATACCCTTGGAATTTTTAACTTATGAACTTGTGCAGTGATCTTGATATTATAACATCAATATTTTGAAATAATTTAGACTTTTTGGGTACGTCAAGTAATTTCCAGTTTCGTCTATCTATGCCCGCATAATATATGACCAAATGCCCGTAATAAATTTACATTTTTTGTCTTGTTCATGAAAAGAAAACTATTTCTGATAGTTTGTTTGCCGATTTGAATACAAATATTTTTGAATAACTGGGATTTAAAAAAATGAACAGATTGTTTTTAATGGAATTGCAACATTTTAAGACAAATCTCCATAAAAATTGGTAAAAAAATTAAAGAAGAAAACTATGATTGCATATTTAAGGAAACTTTCCGTTTTATCTAAATTAATATGCATGATACCATCTCCAACAGCGTCCGTAGAATGAAGTTTTTCTACTTTAAAAATAACACAATTATAAAAGATAAACGCAAGGACATGTGCGCCTGTCCCTTGTTTGAATTGAGAAAGAACTCTTGGATTTGCCGACCTGGATGGCCGAGGTGGCCAAGAGCCGACCGACTCAGCGCCAAGAGCGGCCAAGAGCCGACCGAGCCGACCGACTCAGCGCTTCGGTCGGAAGGGTCGCGGGTTCGAGTCCCGCCTTGGGCATGGTTGTTTATCCCTTGACTTTGAATGTGTTGTCGCGGAGGGCCTCGCGTTCTGCTGACCCCAGATCAGAGGAGCCTGCAAGTGTGTTGGTCTAGTGTATGGTCGAATATGCGTCCCATCGGGACGTAAAGGGTAACTGGCTGTTGGCTGGATGAAAGCCTCTTGGATTTCATCTGGAATCTGAAAAAAAAAACCCTCTTGGATTTCATACCCACAAATCGATTGATGGCAAAAGGTCTGTCTGTCCGTCTGTTTGTTCGTGGTTAACTCTAGCGCCTAAACAGTTCAGACGTTTTTTCTCCAAAATTGATATTCTCCGATTGATCTGAACGAACTCAACACCCTGGAAATTCAGAATGGATATTTTTATTTTTAGGTGTACTTTACATGAACCCTCAACAATATTTTCAAAGTGGTCTAAGAAATGGCTCACATTTTTTTCTGACTGGGCCAAAGACGCTTAAGGAAATGGCATAGGTTGTATTTTCTTTGATTTCCCTGAATTTTCAAAAAAATCAATAGTTCAATTTTTTTATGTCTTCTTTCAACTTTAATAATGACAAAAATGTTTTCTTTAATAAAATCTGTCCATCAAAAACAGATCTTCGAATAAGTTCATGTATTTCGAATATATGAGTCGTTTTTGGGTAATATTTCTTGAAATATAGCAATTTTTAAACAATTTGCAATAATTATTTTCTCAAACACTGCTCAGGCTCAAAATTTAGTCTTTAAATTTTTTTCCTCTTATGTAGCAAAGAACGGTAAAGAAGGTGTTGCGGGTTCAATTGTCAGCAAACACTCTGTATTTTCCAAAATTGCAAACGACAACTAAAAATTAACATTGCAAATTACAATACGTATGGATGAAATACATTTTTCTGTTAAATGAAATTTGGTCTAAAACATCAGTTCTTAGAAAAGGTCAAGTTCAAAAAAATAGGAGTAGTTTAGGTTTTCAAATTTGCAGTTTCGAATTTCTCACAATTGTTTTGCTCGAATCTTTCAGGAGTTATTACGTTGCAAAGTAACAACGGAACGCCGCGTCTCGGCAGTGTGAAATTCTCAGAATAACATCTCATTGTTGAGAGGTGTTTGTGGGAACGGAAATTTGCTTTGTCGAATTTGTGTTGATGTATTACCTTTAAATGAATGAATTTTCTCGCCTAAACCGCTGCGATTTTTAATGGGTTTTGCAATTCATGTCCGAGGGCACACGGGCGTCGAGTCTCGTGTTAATATGAACAGAATGTCAATGTGTTTATATGGAAGCATGTGTTTTAATGTGGACAAAAATTGCGATATCATAATTTGACGTAACCGTTGCTGACGCGGGAAAGCTGTTGTAGTTTTCACCACCACCACTTATCCTTACTCCTCACTCCTCACTCCTTTTCACCACCACCACTTTTCTGCGTCTCGAGGGGTTAGTGGTGCGTTCGGCTCGTGATTGTTTGAAACATCCTTTCGATGCGAAGAATGCAGAAATGGCAGCGACTGCTTAGTGACTGTAAGCACATTGGGAATTTTTTGCAGGAAAGGGGTACGCTTTCCTGCAGAACAAGCAATGATCATAATGAATGTTAACCGAATACCAAACGTATTTTAAAATATTTTTTCATTTAGTGCTTTTAATGAATTTCAGTTTTGCGTTATTCCAAAATTTCTAATGTATTTCAATCTTGCTTTAAAGGGGTACAGGAGCTTTATTTTTAAAAATATCAGAAAAATGACCGTAGTATTGAGCATTTGAAAACCTGAACACCATACGTTATTGCAACCTCTCCCCCCCCGTCGCTTCAGAAATATATCACTCACCACGTAAATTTGGCATAATTGAATTGAAGGATAGACCTGGATACTGGGCAAATGTAGGGATGTCTACGCAAAGATGCCTCGCATCGCCACTGCTCTAGTACTAGTCCAAGTGCTTGTTGCTGACGAGAGATCATCTTTAGAAACGAATTATTCTTATTGTATGAATTTTCTTAGAATTTTTCTTCATATTGAGTAGGATTATTCTTTCTAAAGGCAAAATACTTGTAGACAGGAAAACAAATGTAGGACCAAAATGGTTAGAATTACGTCAATTTTTACCCAGTTTGAAGAGTATAATGATTGTTTTTATGAAATGTGTGACATAGTAAAGATTGATTCAGGCTTTGAAGATGAGAATAAGATTGATGCCTTTTGGAAGGTAGAATTTTGGTGATCGGTGATGGATATTTTTCGTGTCCTCCTGCTTTCCGATCATTGATGTCCCTGATATGTTTGGTTATTTCTTCACTCGTCCTTGCCGCTGCGCAGAATGGTGTTTGTTTTACGAATGTCTGGTTGAACCAGGTGACCTTTCGATAGTATTCCTTGAGGTCTTGATTAATCTTCAATAGGAAATCAGCTTATGTTCATGTTCACTGGGTGACTCAAACACAATTATATTGGTATGGGCCAGGACAGAAAATACCGGCGCACTTCGCTCAGGGGCATTGTTCAAAATTCAACTACGCCGAGTTGTCCCACACCTAGCGAAAGTTGAGCAATTTCTGTTATCAAAGTCGTGTTTGTACTCGATACACTGAAAAACAAATTTTAAAACTTGGCGGATATCTTGGTATCTAGCACTTGCTCTAAGATTAGTGAAACGTGCTGATTCAAAATATACAAACCATTTGTCTCTATCACCCACCTTTTTTAGACCTACTCCTTCAACCATTTATATTTCACTAGAACAATTTTTGTTATATGACCTACTAATGAACATGGAATTAGCTAATAAAATAGTGAGATTGAGTCACATGACATGCATACTAAATAGTAATGTATATATTTCAAGATATAATACACACATAAAATTCATGCAGTATGAAAATACTTAATCTAAGGTGTATTTAGTTTGGGTTTCTTGGCTGTACATTAGCGTTTGTGCTGAGCATTTGGTATGTCACGCTGAAGTGGCTAGCAATAGTCGGCCAACATTACTGGATTCCATCGACCCTAATAACATGACTACCACCGAGATTTCGTGGTGAAAACCATGTTTGTCACTGACTAAACCTAGGTTTTCGGGGAAGCAATCACGATGCAAGTCGAGGAGATGAATTTTGAGGATCATCTTGACACCTCGCTGTTCGTAGGTTCTGATGCACTTCTTCACAACATTAACGTGTGTAACGTCGTGGGTAGGGATCTACTCCACAAGGAAACAGACACGAGTGAGGTATATACAATTTATTTACATTAGTTTATGTACACTGTTTACAGACCTCACTCTAAGGTGTTTGTCGGCTACCTGCCGCAGCCCCCTTCTCCGAACACGCGCCTTGCGGCCGCGCATGCGTTCAGCCAACTCGGCCGATTTGCAACTTGGCACCTGGCGTGCCTCGGCAGACACTCTGCCCCGAAGTATCGAGCATACTTCACAGTGTTCGAGACTCGAACACCCACACGTGCCTGCAGCACTTCCGCGCCAGACTTGGCCGGACAAGTTTTGCGGTGTTTAGCCGCGAGGAAACCAGAAACGTTACCCAACCCAGGGCTTCTGCCACAGTCCTTTTATATCCTCGAGTCACATGACTTCCGCGTCATCATTCCCCCCACGCACTCGTCTTGAGGCGTCTGCTTCCGCCGTTGCAAGTTGCATCCGGCACCTACAACCCCTTTTGGACTTTCCCTGAAGGGTTGGCCTTTGTTTGGAAGCCTATTTTTGGCTCCCTCATCCCCATACCTTGCGACTTGTCTCTCCGGAGCAGAGAGTGAAGTCCATGACGCTACAGACTCCTCTATCCCCGGGGAGAATTTTTTCCGCAGGTAGAAACCACAGGAAAAAATTTATAATGAAGCAATTAATGACAGTTACAATTTCACAATTTCGCTGCTTCACATGTACTCATGGTGGTATCTAATTTAACCCTTTTTACACCATATAACATTACTATTTACAACATTTTTTCTGACTTCATAAATTTGACATTTTAACAACTAATAATAGTTTTTACGCTCTGGACTCTGTCCGTTACTCGTACTCTACCTCTGTTCTCTAATGTATAGTCATAAATTACTCCAATTGTCCAATTAATATACTCTTATATACAACTTTTTCATAGTAATCTTACTGTTTCTTGATGTGATTCTATACAATTTTAAATACACATATTCACTGATACTCTAATTTTTGAACAATCAATATACTCTTATATACAACTTTTTGATAGTACTCTTGCTGTTTCTTGATGTGATTCTATACAATTTTAAATACACATATTCACTGATACTCTAATTTTTGAACAATCAATATACTCTTATATACAACTTTTTGATAGTACTCTTGCTGTTTCTTGATGTGATTCTATACAATTTTAAATACACATTTTCAGTGCATCTGTGAAACAATTTTTTACAATTCATCAAATACTGTTTTTCAAAAATACTATTTACACGATTACATTTAGACAAGATAGTTTCCAGTTTACATAGTGAAAACTTTACGTGATGCTATACAATACAAATAGGAGCCACTGAAGTGCAACCATTTACCTAACGAGATCAGTTCAGGTTCATGAAAACATGCGACTTAAAGCGTCGGCATTCCCATTATCTTTCCCTTTTTTGTGGCAAATTTCGATGTCATAATGTTGCAGCATTAACGACCATCTCAATAATCTAGGGTTGTTCCCGGAACAATTTCGCAACCACACTAATGGGTTATGATCTGTTTCGATCTTAATTTTCACCTGCCCGTCAAGATAATACCGCAATTTTTGCAATCCCCAAATAATTGCTGTACACTCGGCTTCCACCGTACTGAAATTTTTCTCCACATCCGTCAATTTCCTACTTAAGTATAGAACGGGTTTTTCATCGCCGTTCTCGTCTGTCTGAGCTAAAACTACGCCTATTCCTCTTTGACTTGCATCACATTGTATTTGAAATTGTTTCGTGAAGTCAGGTGCTCTTAATACAGGTTCGCAACATAAAGCTTCACGCAACTTATTAAATGCACTTTCACATTCAGGATTCCAATTTACTGTCCCCTGGCGTTCTTTCCCCCTTAACAAATCTGATAACGGAGCTGACATTTCGCCAAATCTGGGAATGAATTTCCGGTAGTACCCGCTCATACCGAGAAAACATCTGACTTGTTTTTTCGTGTGCGGTCTTGGAAACTCCCGAATTGCATGCACTTTAGCTTCTACAGGGCGCATTTCCCCGCTTCCTACTACGTAGCCTAAGTATTTTACTGACTCTCTACCAAACATGCATTTACTCGGCTTTACATGCAGTTTTGCCTGTTTCAGAATCGAGAACACATTTTGCATGTGTTGTAAATGCTCTTGCCACGAGTTGCTGAATATGGCTATGTCGTCTATGTACGGTACCGCATATTCGCTGCACGGCGCTAACAGAGCGGCCATCATTCTACTGCATTGGTATGGCGCGTTCTTAAGGCCAAAAGGCAATCGCAGTGGGCGATATGTACCAAAGTGCGCATTCGCGGTCTCGTGACACACTTTAAGTACCGTGCCTCGAAACACAGCGGGAACAACAATCATGTCGTACCGCTCGCCTTTTTTACTAAATCGAGTGCGCAGCAATAATCGATTACGTAGGAAGTACGGTTCTTTTCCCGTCTCGGGAACTTCATTCTCGCATTTTTTATAGATTTCCGCGAGCGTACTGTCCTTACTTTGTTCGTTAATAAATTCCTCTGTCGAGATCTGAATTAATTCTACCACAGGAGCCTCTATCTGCATAGAATTTACATTGTCGGCGTCGGCGGCTTCCTCGTCGCCTCCGATGACATCTGCCTCCGCGTCTCCCGTTACCGGTGAGTCGGCTACCTGCTTTCCCTTCGCGTCGCTATTTTGAGCTAATCCGGCGCTCGACCCCGTCTCTGCCGCCCTCATCTCCGGCTCGGCAGTGCCCGTCGCCGCTGCCTTCGACCGCGTTACAACTGCGCTCACAATCTGCGGCTCAATGAACCCACCTCGAATTTCCTCGAGTAATTGCGCCGTACGATTGCTAAGCAGATAGTAACCGAAATCACAGTCGCGATTCACTACTGCAGCTCTGGTTGTTACCTTCCCGAAAGGCCCTTGCAGTCGGATCTGTGCTACTGGTAGATTCCTCGGTTTTGAATCTAAGGGTTGAAACACCCATACACTTTCCCCTGTTAAATCAGAATCTTCTATAAACCGTTCGTTTACAACATCAAACGACGCTCCACTATCACGCAGAATAATACCGGGCTTCTCATTTATGAGTGCGTGGGACGTAAATGGTTGGAACAGCTCCGCCGCTGTCTCTTCCGCCATGTGGCCAACCTTTTCGCCTTTCTCCGCGCCGCGCTTTGTCGGGCAGTCCCGCGCGATATGCTGGGGTGACCCGCAGCTAAAGCATTTCCTCACGCTGGGTTTTTCAAAATCTTCCCTGACGTCACGGCTTTTGTGCAAAGGTTTCCCGGCGCCCGATACCTGCTTCGGTTTTTCCGCGCTGGCTTGAACTTCAGGCCCTCCGTCCCTTCTCTGGAACGGTTTTGAGAAACTACGTTTCCATCCCGACCTATTGTTCTCGTAATTATCTAATTTCTTCGCGAATTCAAGTGGAATTGCGAAGTTTCCCCACTCGTCAATGAAGTGTTCCTTTATTTCAGCTGGAACTCGCCGTTTCATTTGATCCGTCACGATTAAGTTGAGCAATCCCTCGAAAGTTGATATGCTAAGCCCCGCAACCCATTCCTTACAATAATTATGTAATTCGCGGGCATACACATTCCACGTGGTGTTTGTGGACTTCATGTGCCTCACGAATAACTGCCGAAACTTTTCTGCATTAAATTTATACATTTCTAACAATTTAGATTTAATGTCGGCATATTCGGTCATTGTTTTCCCGTCTTCTAACGTAAGCCATGAATTGATTTGATGAGGAAGTAGCCCCATAAGATTGGCAACCCAATCTTCCTCCGGCACTCCTAACAACTCCGCTTGGCTCTCGAACACGCTTAAGTATGTAGTGATGTCATCGCTATCGCCTTTGAATCGGTCCATAACGTGATTCAACCGTACATGTGTTTGCGTTTTCGCCTCGTTCCCTGAACTTACGCTTCCTGTCGGCGTCTGATTCGCTATCCGGAGTTTCTCTAACTCGAACTCGCGATCTAGTCTTTCTCGCTCTCGTTCTAACTTTAACTGTTCACGTTCTCGTTCTCGCTCGAATTCTAGCTTTTCACGCTCTCGTTCTTTCGTAGTCTGACATAAAGCCTTAACGAATTCTTCCTCGTATTGGCTGCTATTTACTATAATGTTTCGCAACTTTACTATTCTGTCATCGTCGTTTGCCGTTTCCCCTAGCTCTCTAGCAACGTGCGTTAGGCACTCCTTACTAAACTGCGCAAGATACGCCATGATGCCTGAACTGTTCTCGAATTGCAGATGGCTACACTTACGTGAGTGATGATCCTCGTGTACTCCTTCCGGTCGGCTGGCCTGGTATTCGTCCTTCCTGTCAGAGGGATGCCTTCTTCTTGACGTCGGCGCCTTCCGCCCCCCAAATTTGACTTGCGATTTAATTAAAAACTACCTCGTGTAGCTCGCACAGTCTTACAGCCCCCTACGTTCTCGGACTTCCTAGGATGCACAATTCCCGTTGATTTCACCCACACACGCCAGCTACGCACTCTCGTGCACTGCCGGAACCAGTTCGTTGCACTAGGCCGAAACTGTTACCACTATTGAACTGTGGTGCCCGTATCTTGTGAACTGCCCCATAGACTTTGGTGCATGTTCCGTTAAGCTGCTGCTACCATTACTATTAAATGGCGCACATACCCCCGTGGGTTTTCTTTAACCGCTGCCACCATTAAAAACTAATGGTGTGCGCTCCCCCGTGGGTTTTCTTTAACCGCTGCCACCATTAAAAACTAATGGTGTGCGCTCCCCCGTGGGTTTTCTTTAACCGCTGCCACCATTAAAAACTAATGGTGTGCGCTCCCCCGTGGGTTTTCTTTAACCGCTGCCACCATTAAAAACTACCTCGTCTGTAACGTCGTGGGTAGGGATCTACTCCACACGGAAACAGACACGAGTGAGGTATATACAATTTATTTACATTAATTTATGTACACTGTTTACAGACCTCACTCTAAGGTGTTTGTCGGCTACCTGCCGCAGCCCCCTTCTCCGAACACGCGCCTTGCGGCCGCGCATGCGTTTAGCCAACTCGGCCGATTTGCAACTTGGCACCTGGTGTGCCTCGGCAGACACTCTGCCCCGAAGTATCGAGCATACTTCACAGTGTTCGAGACTCGAACACCCACACGTGCCTGCAGCACTTCCGCGCCAGACTTGGCCGGACAAGTTTTGCGGTGTTTAGCCGCGAGGAAACCAGAAACGTTACCCAACCCAGGGCTTCTGCCACAGTCCTTTTATATCCTCGAGTCACATGACTTCCGCGTCATCATTCCCCCCACGCACTCGTCTTGAGGCGTCTGCTTCCGCCGTTGCAAGTTGCACCCGGCACCTACAAGCCCTCTCCCCTTTTGGACTTTCCCTGAAGGGTTGGCCTTTGTTTGGAAGCCTATTTTTGGCTCCCTCATCCCCATACCTTGCGACTTGTCTCTCCGGAGCAGAGAGTGAAGTCCATGACGCTACAATATGTTAGCACCACTACTCCTAACACATTCCCATCACTAGCACTTAATACCCACTCTCACAACCACCACCATGATATCTGGTATTACATCTATTGTACATTGCACTTTGATGTTGACCCAAAATACTCAGAACTGCGGATCCGAGAGCCGCCCACGTAAATCGTGAAGCTCATGAGGTTGACGCCGCAGTGCATGTGATGAGACCAAACAAGGGGTGAAGGTGTTTAAAAAGAAACATGAAGTGCTACATAATATTATAGTATTAGAAAAGTGTCGATTTATTATTTTTCGTTTATACTCCACACATTCTATGCAATAGTTAAGCGTTCATAACGTGTGACTGCACCATATTCTCAAACAAATGTCATCAAATGATAAGGAAGTATAACTGCTGCGTGGTTAAACACACCTAATTTACTCATCTTGGTCTCTTGGAGTTCTGTGCAAAAATAAACAAACGTTTATAATATAAAATGTAGGAATTGTACGTGGAAACAAAGTTTGCGTTTTGTGTGTAACACTACAGAGTTTTACTTAAGGCAGCTTTCTTTTCTGTATTAAAAAGTGATTCCGTTAAGATCTTGATTGAGAAAGACGTACTCAGAGCTTTAACACTTTCATTGTCTAAAATTCTTTACAAAGGTAAAACCAGTTATAGCATTGTTTCACGATCTTTGTCAGCCAATCCTCCCAAAGTTCGTAACATCTCGATTTTTAATCACTTCGTACTTCGTACTTCAGAGTCTTACATCATTTACACTCAAAGTTCTTTCAAAAACGACTTCAAAATTTTTCTTCAAATTTTCGTTATGTTATAATGTGAATAATAATGGAACAATTGTGAAATGAAGCGCAGAGAAAATACAATAAATAAAGAAAATCTTCCTTACGGGCTACAAAATCTAGAAGGGCAGTCCGTGATTCGAACCTTGTACTCAGAAGTCGATGGTGAGCGGCCAGTACACTTCACTATAAGTCGTCTCACACGATTAATTATCACATATGTTCTTCAAGAATCGTCTCCGCGTTCCAGACACAAACTACACACACGTATTTGTATTTTGCAAAGAATCAGACCTCACCACGAACTTGTACACCCAAGACTTTCAATGGCTAAAATTTCCATCCACGTCATCCACATCTCACGTATCACTATTACACGGAATTTCCTACCCTTTTAGATTCCTTGATGTATCATATTAACCCACTTATATTCTCCTGTAGTCACCGCTAACATCCATGTCATTCTCCACAACCTGAACCTCATCCCGCCCCCTTAAAGTCCGCACGTCCTCCACGCGACTTCCCTCGGGCGCGGGGGCGGGGAAGGGGGTGGGGGAAGGGGGTGGGGGAAGGAGTGGGGGCGGGCCTCGAGGGCGGGGCGGGGGCGGGCGCGGGGGCGGGCGCGGGGCGGGCGCGGGGGCTGGCGCGGGGGCGGGCGCGGGGGCGGGCGCGGGGGCGGGCGCGCGGGCGGGCGCGGGGGCTGGCGCGGGGGCGGGCGCGGGGGCGGGCGCGGGGGCGGGCGCGGGGGCGGGCGCGGGGGCGGGCGCGGGGGCGGGCGCGGGGACGCGCGCGGGGGCGGGCGCGGGGGCGGGCGCGGGGGCGGGCGCGGGGGCGGGCGTGGGGGCGGGCGCGGGGGAGGGCGCGGGGGAGGGCACGGGGGCGGGCGCGGGGGCGGGCGCGGGCGCGAGGACGGGCGCGGGGGCGGGCGCGGGGGCGTATGCGCTCGCGAAGGGGTGAAGATTACCCCCGCGCGGTAGGCGGGGTTTGGGGTGGGGTGGGGGTGGGGGGTGCACGTGAGCAAGAGAGCGCCGATAATTCGCAACTGATTGCGCGTTAAGACAAGACCCGCATCGGATGAGCGCCTCGGGGCCCACGCATGTTAAGTAATCCGGTTACGACCGCCAGCCTTCTGCTGGAGTCTCGTGGGTGGCGGTGACGTCGACGGCGGGGTTCTTGAGGGAGGAGGGGAAGGAGGAGGAGAAAGACGTCCACGCGAAAGATGAGGCATTGTTGGGCGGGAAGGGGAGAAGGGGAAACTTAGTAATGGTGAAAATGTCGGTGGAGGCTGCAGAGTTTAGGGAGAATGGCAGATTTGGAGTCGAGGATTAGGGGAATAATGTTGCGGAGAAGGAGAATGCGACGAGGAGAATACGAGGAGATAGAGAATGGGCAAAGAAAAAGGGAAAGATAGTGGAGAATTGAAATGGATACGAGAAGTAAAGACCATCGAGGAGATGGCAACAAGGATAATGAAAGTGGGGGTGACTATGGCGAAGGAAGAAGCCGGTAACTGAGGCGTTATAGACGTTGGAAGAAGCAGAGACATGGGTGGTTGGTTAGTTGGTTCTTAGAGACTCCGGGCACGTCAATTACGGAGGTCATTAGTCCCGTAGGTGTAATGTATGTTTTTTCATCGGGAGGTGGCGGTGATCTTCTCCTGCTGGATGTCGAGATCCAGCGTCTACACGGTGGTGCATGTAACGTGGTGCTACATGTAAGTGTGTGTAAGGGGAAAGGATAGGACAAAGAAGAGGAAGGAAAGATCGCGCGCGGTCCGTGGCCCGTTTCTTAGGGGACTGCGCCGGCATTCGCCTGGTGATCAGACAAGTCGCGGAAGACAAGTCGTGATCAGACAAGTCGCGACTACCGATGAGAGCATCCGGTCGATAGAATTCTCCTCCAGACAGCGACTGAATTCGACCTAGCTGACAAGCTAGCGTCAGAAATCCTGCCACCGTCGAGACTTAAATCTAGGATCTCTCGGTCAGAGACACTGCAGTGATGATGCACTGAGCCACCTCTCCCGGTTGATGCATTGAGCCACCTCTCCCGGTTGATGCATTGAGCCACCTCTCCCGGTTGATGCACTGAGCCACCTCTCCCGGTTGAAGCACTGAGCCACCTCTCCCGGTTGATGCATTGAGCCACCTCTCCCGGTTGATGCACTGAGCCACCTCTCCCGGTTGAAGCACTGAGCCACCTCTCCCGGTTGATGCACTGAGCCACCTCTCCCGGTTGATGCACTGAGCCACCTCTCCCGGTTGAAGCACTGAGCCACCTCTCCCGGTTGATGCACTGAGCCACCTCTCCCGGTTGATGCACTGAGCCACCTCTCCCGGTTGAAGCACTGAGCCACCTCTCCCGGTTGATGCACTGAGCCACCTCTCCCGGTTGATGCACTGAGCCACCTCTCCCGGTTGAAGCACTGAGCCACCTCTCCCGGTTGATGCACTGAGCCACCTCTCCCGGTTGATGCACTGAGCCACCTCTCCCGGTTGAAGCACTGAGCCACCTCTCCCGGTTGATGCACTGAGCCACCTCTCCCGGTTGATGCACTGAGCCACCTCTCCCGGTTGAAGCACTGAGCCACCTCTCCCGGTTGATGCACTGAGCCACCTCTCCCGGTAGCCATGGGTGGTGACAGTGGCGACCGGGGGGGGGGGCGGCAGCGCTGAGGGAAGCGGTGGCGAAGGTGACGCGGAAGACTAGGAGGAGGAAACTGATGCGAAGGACGGGATGGAGGCGGCGACGGACTCTGAGAGAAGATGCCTCAAGGGAAGCAGCAGGGGAAGGGAGACGGCGGCGGCGAGGGCGACGAGATGCGGGCGGCGAAGGCGACGTGCGCAGGCGAGTGAGGATCAGCGCGCGTCGACGTAGAGGCGGCGAGAGCAGAGCTCGTTTGGAGACTCTCTCACGTAATACGTATCCTTCGCGGAGTCTGGGCCTTGCCGACGACCCATCATATCTCCGGAGCTTCATCGTTCCCTCTTGGGATAGATCAGTAGAGTAAAACATAAGTGGTTTGGTCCTTAAAATAAAGAGGATGCAAGAAACGTATTTCTAGTTACATCCATTGTATTTTATTGATTGATTGATTTTTTCTTGTTTTTAAGTGCGTCAACTGCTTCGGACATTAGTCCCGTTAGTGTAGTGTATGTTTTTTTCGCGGGAGATGGCGGTAATCCCCCCCCCGCTGGATGGCGAGATCCGGTGCCGACCTACCGTCGGCTAGTGAGGTTTCCCTCTAACTAGGACTCTCCCACCAGCGGGGCACCGCCCCAGCCGGGACAAGCTCTAAGCTCCCAACCGGTCTCCCAGATTATGTGGTAGTGTAGTGCATGCTAGGGTAAGTGTGTGTGTGTGTGTGTGCGTGTGTGTGTGTGTGTGTGACGGGAGAGGATAGGACAAGGAAGAGGAAGGAAAGATCGCACGCGGTTCGTGGCCCGTTTGGTAGGGTACTGCTCCGACATTCGCCTGGTGTTGATCGCCATTGTATTTAAGATTGTTTTTTGAAACACATTACTTAATTTCAAAGAGAAAGCATAATACTGCCAGAAGATGAAAAGTTATCGTTCATCCGTTCATTTACAGAGAATTAGTTTCATTCTATGTACCGAATTAACAAGCAAAATAGCATCCCTTATTTTCAAATGCTTCTTTTTCAATTGAATTTACATTGAGAGTATTCTAATTAAATTTACTTTAATTGAATTTACATTGAGACTAATTTATGTTTAAGAAGAAAGTGTCTTTTAAAACGGAATCTGTTTCTTACGAAAGAGCTATCTTTAATTGATTTGCCTACCTAGCAGTTAGCAAGCCAGTCAAGTCAAAAAGTAGCAAGGAAAAAGAACAATAAATATTATTTATGACCTTCCAGTAGAAATGACCAGCAGATTCAGTAGAAAAGAACTTCCAGTGGAGAACAACGCAGTGACTCATCTACTTTATACATTTATTTATTTATTTATTTTACGTCAAAAAACTGTTGATACTGCGTATGACGTGCTATGGGGAGAAGTGAATTCTGTGCACATTTTCAAAATTCTGTGATCCCTACACTAAGTCATATACTACATGAATTTTGAAAATAATAATAAAAAAATCTCTCATGTAATAAAGTCTATTTGCAAGGATAAATAAGCAATAAATTTTGGTCTCTTATCCATGATGTCCTTCGTCAGGGAATAATACTTCATGCCGCTACAACATTAACCGCAGTTGATAACTTGTGCGCGGCTCCGGCTGCCTTATTAACGTAATTGACCAAGCGATCCCGCCTCCAGCTGCGTAAACTCCAACCGCATCAGCAGCCGAGAGCGCTCTCCATTCGGCAGCCGTCGCCCACACGTTGCGGAGTGACCCGCGGCACCTGGCCGCTCACCTTTCACCCGGCGCGTCTCTGTAATCACGGCCAGGCGAATGCCGCCTCGGGCGGCGACCTCCGGTCGCTCAGGGCGCTGCGGTCGCGCCGTCTCGTGGCCCCTTCGACTGTGGAAACAGGACGCTCCGCCGGGCGAACCAAACATCGCCCTCGCCCTCGACCACGCCCACGCGCTGGCGTGGAATTAGGCGGCCGTGGAAGACAACGCAACGCCTACGGGCGCACCAACTGACTCGGTTCAGAGGTGATGTTTGTTTCTCGAAGGCCTACCTGGGATCGTTCTAGATGGAGGGGTCTGCTAGTACAGAGTCCACCCGATGTTTTCTTATAAAGATTTTTCATTTATTCTAAATGTAAAATGTTTTTTGTTGGCTAATAGTATGTATAACAGTTGATATGTTGAATACATTGACATATTTATATTTTAACAATTGAATGACATTGGGGTCTGCTACTATAGAGTCCTCGCGATGTTTTCTTATAATGATTTTTCATTTATTCTAAATGTAAAATGTCTTTTGTTGGCTAATAGTATTTATAACAATTGATATGTTGAACATATTGACATATTTATATATTAACAAGTGAAGTACATTTGATAGTATAGAAAATTAGTGAAAGCTCTATTTTTAACGGTGAAGCATTGGCTTCTGGGAGAGTTTGAACTCCCTCCCCCCTTGCGCCCACAATCGACGTTACTGAAAGGGTTCGTTCATCAGTTGTTATCGATTTACCAAAAATTTTAAAGGATTTTGATTCATTCATTCTGAAAACCTTAAAATAAATAAACAATAGTCTTTTCATCCACTTTCATTATCTAAAGTCAACATTACGAAACATAAATCGGTTTTGTAATAAATATTACAACACAATTGTGCCAAAAATCCATTGCAAATTGCTAAAAGTGTAATCACTTTCCTAATAAGTATTATTAGAACATAAGTGAACTAATAATCTATAACCTCCTCTTAACTGCTACTGACATCTATCACTTCTTGCATGATAAATAATCAAATTTATGCAAAATAGATTTGTTTCTAAGTAAATAAAACGTACGATATTCTCATGGCAACAGCATATTGTAATACTCAATTAGTTAAAAAAGGCTAACGGCCTGGTTTGATAATCTTCTTGTATTAGAATAGACTGTCTTATGATTCTTGTTTTGTAATTAACAATTATTTTTAAGCAATTATTATATTGTTACAACAATAATGCGGCCAGATGTACAGTTTTTAATTTCACCTGTCTTGTTTCTTTCTTCACTCAAGAGAAATTACAAAATCTGTTCAATATTTACTTAATTATTCTTTATTTTCCTTATTATTGAATTGCGTGTAAAAGTGTCAAATGTTTTTTCCAGAAATGTTAAAAAATGGCAAAAAATGCAATTCTACAAAACGTACAATGAGTTTTTACAAAAAGGCATTCAGCGCTTTCCCTAACGAAAGCGTATAAAGTAGAGGTTATTCGAATACATTTAGTTGCTCTAAACATTTGTACCAAAAGTGTTGGTCGAGAAAATATTCATTAACAAATATTTTAGCTGTCAGAATCGCGAGTTAAAATATCATTCATTATAGCTATAGATTACAGGGTACCATATATGCAAACGAATGAATACAGAAATGAATACAATTTGTCGCCAAAGTTAAGAAAAATCTTTTTCTATCTGATTAAACTATGCAATTGTGTTGAGCATTAAACTATTGTACTCTAAGTAGCATCCTCTTGCTGGATGTCCTGATTCTCTGTATAAAAAGGTAAAAGGATTGAAACGTAACCATAGTGCCTTAGGCGCCACAGAAGCGATATCAACTATTACATATCCACTTTGGAACCAAATGCAACGTTCTCAACTTAAAGAAAGCAAAATCCTTCTGTAGCTATTCATGTTAGTGTGATCTTCTCCTATAAGGATAGAAACACTGGGTTCAGAATATTAGACCAACTACATATTATAACACTACTGGTGCCTTGACGGCCATTTGATAATCCGGGAAATACATTTCTTTGTTGTACTGTAGGTAAGTTGCTTAAAATTTTCAATTGGAAAACAAGTATAATATTGTGGGAATTCTGATTCGGTGTTGTTGACGTTCTTATGCAAATAAATAAAAGAGGCCTCTTTTATTTATAAAATCTGTATAAAATTACCTATTTTATTTATTCGCAAGTATAATATTGTACAATATTCTTACTTCTGAAATCAACTTTCATACATTCTGTGGGAATAAATATTTCTTCTTGATTGTCAATATATGTTTACAAATAAAAGTATCCAAAGTTTTTTATGACAATCATTTATTTCAACAATTACACAACGTTTCGTAACTCGTTTTGTTACATGTAACAAAACGAGTTTGTTATGATGTAACAAAACGAGTTACGAAACGTTGTGTAATTGTTGAAATAAATGATTGTCATAAAAAAAATTCTGTGGGAATATTCTTCCCCCACACCGTCCCAACCCATGTGTGCTTATCCAACTGACCCGACACAAGCTCAACGGTCTCTCACCTCGCCACGCCCACCTCGCACAACCTTTCTCACGTACATGACCCGCGGGTTCCGAGCTCCGTTTAGCTCCGGTCGCTGCCTCCGGGAGCCCCCGCACCGAAATCTGCCGCGGACCCCTGCCCCCCCCCCCGGGCCCCGCCCCCTCGCCAGGCGCCCGTGGGAGCACGGCGTAACGAAGTCAGCCCCGTAATGCGTAGGCTAATAGCTCGTTAGCCCTGCCCGACCCGCCCGCCCGGCTCGACACCGCTCCGCACCATACGGCTAAGCGGGCCCGGTGCGCTGCAGTCTTATGACGGGGCGGCGCTTCAGAAAATTGTCGGGCGCCCTTATCCCGCGCTTCGGGGGCGGCGTGGATGTTTCGCTTATGAGGTTAACGTCGGCCTACGGGGTTAAGGTGGAGCTATGAAAATACAGGTCTCAACGGTTGGATGAACTAATTGTGTAAGTTCTTCATCGACGTGGAAAATACGATGTTTTCACTTATTATTACTTTCTGCTTACTTTATTCGTTTTTCGTATCACGTGTTAGATATACTCTGATTATATGCTCGTTCTTTACGTGACATTATCTTTATTACTTTATGTAATTTTTAACTGAATATAAAAATTGTAATTCTAATAACTAATTATAAATTCTAATTGTCTAATAACTAATTGTGTAAGCTCTTCATCGACAGGGAAAATACAATGTTTTCACTTATTATTACTTCCTGCTTACTTTATTCATCTTTTGTATCACGTAAGACGTATACTTTGATTATGTGCTCGTTCTTTACGTAAGATTATCTTTACAACTTTATGAAATTGTTATTTTTAACTGCATATAAAAATTCTGTTTAAGACAAATATATCTGGTAAGTTAGAGAGAATAGGGAACTGTTAATAAATAAAAAGTTCTAACATATGATTCAGATGACTGCAGAGAGTTGTGTTCACGTTTTCTTTGACACTTTATTGAAGATCAACATTACACAAGTGATTTACACATTAGGAGAAGTAAATTCTTTGCATTTTGATGGCCATTTCCAGAGTGATAAATATACTCAATTCATTGAAGTTGAATAGTGTTAAAATACACAACAATCATTAGTACCATTTCAGTGTTTCTACATCCATCCCACAATATCTGGCTCTTTGACTCAAATATTTATTTTCCTACATATTAATTCGCTGAATATATTTATTTATAAACATTTCAATTGCGTCAAACCTTTCCAATACTACATCTTACTTGTACATATGAAGCATTTTTTGTGTGCCAACAACATAAACATATTATTTGACATTGCCGGGTTTGTAGGCCGTGGTCTAACGGAGACTTGTCCAAACGGTCCTAACCGCAGACGTGGCCCAATCATGCGCGAGCGCCGCTGATGCGACCCAATCACTGCTGATGCGCCCGAACTGCCGCCGCTGATGCGCCCGAACCTCGCCCTTCACTATAAATACAGGCCCCAGAGCCGCGGAAGCGTCAGTCACGAACCCGACAAACGGGCGAAGTATAAGCGACCCAAGCAGTTCCTGGAGTAAGAGAAATCTGAAACAGCGAAATGAGACTTGAAATATAAGCCTTGAATTACTGCACACGCAATGCGCGCGCCGGTTGGCTAAAATCTTTTTTGATCTGTTTTTTCTTTCATGTTGCAGGACTGGCCATAGATGCCCGTAAGGGTAGGAATGGTCGCACCACAGTGGCGTGAAAAAAAAACTGCACAAGTAAACCTCATAGGAAGCGTCAGTCAACGCGGTAGTCAGTCAACTGCCAGGTAGAACACTTCGCCCCCGCCAGCATCGCCACTGAGATTGATTTGATAAATTTTTTTCGTGTTTCCGGGCGCGTCAACTACTTCGGTCAATAGTCCCGTTAGTGTGCATGTTTTTTTTTTCTCGGGAGATGGCGGTGATCTTCCCCCGCTGGATGGCGAGATCCGGCGCCGACCTACCGTCGGCTAGTGGGGTTTCCCCCTAACCTGGACTCTCCCACCAGTGGGACACCGCCCCAGCCGGGTCAAGCTCTAAGCTCCCGACCTGTCTCCCGGAATATGTGGTAGTGTAGTGCATGTTAGTGTGTGCGTGTAAGGGGAGAGGATAGAACAAAGAAGAGGAAGGACAGATCGCGCGCGGTCCGTGGCCCGTTTGGTAGGGTACTGCTCCGGCATTCGCCTGGGGTTGATCGGAGAAACCACGGAAAACTACCGATCAGAGCAGCCGGCCGCTAGAATTCTCCTCCAGACAGCAGCTGAATTCGACCTAGGTGAAAAGCTAGTGTCGAAAATCCTGCCGCCGTCAGGACTCGAACCTAGGACCTCCCGGTTAGAGGCGCTACAGTGACATCAGTTGATGCACTGAGCTACCGCTACCGGTAATTTCACTGAGGATGCCTGCCACAGTTCCAGGCGAAACGTTTGGACAAGTCTCCGTTAGACCACGGCCTACAAACCCGGAAATGTCAAATAATGTAGAAACCGGCCGTGAAAGCCTACATCGTATGTTAACATAAATATAACTGAAGAAATGTTTAATGCGCGACCATCTCCGCAAGAGAGCTGGTGAGGTACTCACGTCCGAGTGCTGGCCGTGCACCATTTCGTAGCGTGCGTCACGCGTGTAGGTGGTGACGCCCACAGTGAGCAGGTGGTAGTCCTTGCGCCGGATCCACGACACCTGCAGAACACACACACATACATGAATCAGCACCACACAATCCTTTACAACTCCTAACACTGTTTCTATACAATTAGTGACTATAACTGTTTCTATAAATTAGAGACTATACTGAGTATCACAAGAAAAGTAACATTAATTTTAACAATGATACATAATGAATTATATACCATTTGGACTGTATAAATGTGTATAAACAACCTGTAACAACTATTGTACTACAGCCTCCGGATCAATGACCCCCGTCTCGATCAGGTTTTTCGTCCAGTTTCCCTGATCCATTGAGCAAATGCTGAGATGACCCCTTGTTTTGCTTCTGGACATAAATGTAACTTCATTTTCTGTGCACGTCTTCTAGAATTCAGTGGGAAATACAATTATTCAAATTATCGTTTCCATGTTGTCGCGGCAGGAAGTAATGAGCCAAAATTTATAGCTTTTTTATCATTGAAAATAGATTTTATTACATGATACTTTTTTTTTATTTAAGAAGTATATGACTTAGTGTACGAATCACAGAATTTTGAAAATGTGCACACAATTCACCTTTCCCCATAGCACGTCATACGCAGTTTGAACTGTTTTTTGACGTTAAATCAATAAACTAAATAAATTAAAATAAACTAAACACATAAAAGTCATTCAATGCTGACCTCTGATTCTAGTTTTAAAGGAATAGTTATTTATTCACCAAGAACGTTACAATTATTTAGAGTGAACTAAGTTCATTAGAACCAGGTCAGTTAAAGATTTGGCATGTTGTAAGTACGAGATTATTTTTTTACTTCATTTTAATGATTATGATTTACTTACTTACTAATTAAGCAGATTTTAACTTGACTCGGTTTGTCTTTTCATATTTCCCCCTCATTATTCTCTCCATAAGAGTACACGTAGGATCATTCAACTGTTTTCATATTTCCCTCGTAAAAAAGTCTGAGTACAAGAAAGTTATGCAGTGTATATCAAGCTCTGTAATAAGCAATAACATGCAATTACGTATCAGCAGAAAAACGCATTTTTTAAATACTCATCAGAGAATGTCAATCTTTCAATAATTCAAAATTACAAATACTGAAATAAAACCCAGTTGCTTATTTAATCATAACATTTTTGAAGGTAGATTTATGAAATGTAAAACTGTGTTACTTAAATTAGTCATCACAAAATAACTGAATACGTATTAAACACGAGTAAGTATTAAACATTTTAATGAGAGATTCATATTCTTGAGCATATGATTTGTTGAGTTTAATAACTGAAACAAAAATGCCAATATAATGAATATATTTCCCACACACCAATAATAGTCAATGGGACGCGGGTTGTTTACCTCTGAGATCAAATTTTAACAAATATAATCGGAAGTATTTTGTTAAAACGTATTTCAAAACGTAACGCAAACGTTCAATCAGTCAAGAATGATCACTATCGTACAGGTTATAAAGTTTGATGTGATATAACGATACCCCGATTGTGCCTTAGTGTTATTTATTCTTCGTTTTCTGGGAGCTGCGAAGCAGTTGCCTCTAATTATCCATCATAATGTGATTGAAAACCAACTCCGAAAGTTTTACTGAATATATTCTGAAAAAGATTTTCTCGAACATCATGCGTTTTAATAGAGTTTCGAGGGAGGCGAACGGAGTCAGGTGAAAGGCCTGCAGCGTCAGTGGACGGGCGGCTTCTGCGGTGGACAGAGCCGCCGCCGGTGGCAGATCAGGCAAATAACCCTCGGCCCAGCAGAGCGGCTCTTCCAGCACTTGGGCCTCGGGCAAACTGAAGCTCCATCTGCGCGGTCGCTGATTTTCCCACTGACTCCTTCCGCTTCGCCCATATCCAAACCCTGACGTGCTCCAACCTCGCTCCAAAACCACATATCCTGTGATAGCTCATCGGTAGCACCGTTGCCACTGCAGCGTCCCTCAACAGGGGGGTCTAGGGGTCGAGTCCCGACGGTAGAGAATGAATGTTTGACACTACTTAAGGAAACGAGTAAACAATGATTAAGTTAATCAGTAAATTAAGTTCAGTTAGTAAACTGATAAGTAAATAAGTTATATCATAGTCAACTGTTAAGTAATAATTAAAAAATAATTCCAGTAAAATAAAATGCAAGAAACTGTCAAATTGATCAAACCTTTTCCACCACATTCCCTTGCCCTACGTCATCCTCCTCTCTCCCTTCGCTTCAGCCTACACCTATCGTTACAATCTGACGTAACTGTTTTTATACAATTAGAGGCTACACTTTCAATCAAAAGAAAAATAATATTTATTTTAACCCGGGAGTGCTTGCAATACAGATCTGTGAGATCCAAGCCACAGCAATTTTATGTCCCTGAATTATTGCGATGCATGAGTCGTCTGATACTTCATGTATTCCTTCATTGTACTTTTCTGAAGTCGCCTGGCCTTTTATTTTTATCCTTTTGCTGAATCATTTTCTGTGAGCATGTTCAAATTTGATCACTGCGCTGCGCGATATCTGTCATTAACGTTGGGTGCAATGGCGCTAGTGCATTATGAACTTCTGGACTGAGCGGTACGTATCATGACATTATTTTCAGCCGTGTCTATGACAAGTGCCTACTCAGAAAATGTAATAATTTGTCTTGTCTACAATCGACTGGCACAAATTTCGTACCAAAGAGAAGAAAGATTGCAGGAGCCGTCTGTAGGGAAATAAAGAAAATGGAACATTTCAAAATAGAAAGAAAACAAGACTTTCTAAATATTTCTGTGAAAAATAAAATATATATATTTGTTTATAACATGCCATAATAATTTGAGGAAATTTTATTTAATATATTTAATACAATAATATAATATTTAATGATTTTTACGTAAACTTTATTCATTTTACCTCTCTCACCATAACTATGCAGATAAAAATAATGCAGAATGAGATTCATTAACAATTGCATTGAGGGACATGTACAAACTGAATAAAACATGTATTTAAGGAAATGGACCTTCATATCATTCGCATTTACGAAACATTGCAACTATATCTGAGAGATTCATTGCGGGAACTGTCGTGAGTCTACCTATTGCAGGCACTCCCGGGTTAAAATTGATGTATAATGCATGAATTACTTGCAGTTTCTGGGTAAATGGTCTAGATCAAATTTTTCGTCCAGTTTCTTTGATCTATTGAGAAAATGTTGAGATATACCATTATTTTGGTACTTCTATTTATGTCATAAATACAGGGTTTTACAGGGTTTTACAGGTTTTACAGGTTTTACAGGTAAATACAGGTACTTCAAGTTGCGCACGTAATGTTCAGATCTTCTTTTCTTAGTTGTGGAAAAAGCAGTGTCGTTCGTACGAGTTGCCAATTCGTTTACCGACACACATTAGTAGTCTACAACTCGGGGGCAAAAATGTTTAGTTTTGAAATGTTGCAATCCTTCCTTTTGTATTTTTATTTATTATTCAACTATATTCAATAATATTAGTGTCAACACGTAATTTTGGAACTCAAGAAAACGCAGAACATTATATTTCTCCCCGTTCGTCACAATTAGTTTTTCCGTCCTTTGACGAAAATAAATCAATTTCTATCAATTCTGACATCACTCCCGTGTCATCTAATTTCTGACATGCCACTTCTCAGGTGCATATCAGTCTATCTTCCTTAATTGGAACCACGCTACTTTCTCCCTTTCCCTGAACCACGGTCCGCTCTTTCACAATTCACATAGCTATACAGTTCCTTCTCCGCGATCTAGGTTCCCAGCAATTACCCGTCTCTTTCCACATTTCTCGGTACCAACTTGAGCTTTTCTAATCAAGCACGTCACTTTTCCTTTCACTATGTTCTTTTTTGAAACATTTTGTTTCAATTTTAGAGTAAGAGGTGAAATTTTATATACGAATTTATACATTATTTTAAAAAATTCGCCATTTAAAACGCTTACTGAGTGAATGATGGGCTGTAAAAAGCCGATTTGTATTATGAAATATCTGTCAAATATGTATTTCCTTTTGACAATTTTTTCCTGTGTTAGCTATATACCCAAACATAAGAACACTGAATTAAATTCAAGCGAGAGGAATAAGAAATTTCTTCGTAAAAAGTAAATACATAGGTTTCGTGAACTTCATATTTCAGTGTTGATTTTTCATAAAGAAATGATAGTATCAAACGAAGCGTTTACTCCGTGCAGCCGTTGGCACCCTCTTAACGACACCTCTGTTGGTTCATCCCAGCTCGTCATGCTCTGCCCTACTCTCGCGTCTCCCTCTATCTCTTCCCTCAGCTGAGCCCGGAGCCTCCCTCGCGAGCCATTTTCCCTCGCGCTGCAGCGGATCATTACGGCTCCACGCTCGCACACCGCCTCGCTCCCATACATTTCGCCGCCCCGCCCCCGCCCCCGCCCCCGCACCGGGAGCGGTAGTTTAGTGCATCAACTGATACCACCGCATCGCCTCTGACCGGGAGGTCCTAGGTTCGAGTCCTGACGGCGGCAGGATTTTCGACACTAGCTTTTCAGCTAGGTCGAATTCAGCCGCTGTCTGAAGGATAATTCTAGCGGCCGGCTGCTCTGATGGGTAGTTTCCCATGGTTTCTTCGATCAACGCTAGGCGAATGCCGGAGCAGTACCCTAACAAATGGGCCACGGACCGCGCGCGATCTTTCCTTTCTCTTCCTTGTCCTTTTCTCTCCCCTTACACATACACACTTACACTAATATGCACTACACTGCCACATACTCCGGGAGACCGGTCGGGAGCTTAGAGCTTGTCCCGGCTGGGGCGGTGCCCCTCTGGAAGAGTCCTGGTTAGGGGGAAACCCCACTATCTGACGGTAGATCGGCGCCGGATCTCACCATCCAGCGGGAGATCACCGCCATCTCCCGAGAAAAAAGCATGCACTACACTAACGGGACGAATGACCAAAGCAGTTGACGCGCCCGGGAACACGAAAAATCAATCAATCCATCAAACCCCCCCTCGCCCCCTCGCCCACTCTCATCCTCTCCGTCGCCCCCTCGCCCTCCCTCGCTCTCGCCCTCTCGCTGGTGCTGGTTCCTTCCCTGGCCTCGCCCTCGTCTTCACCATCGCCGCCACTCTTAACCATACCTCCCCTCATCCCTCGCCTTCACCGCCACCCTCTCCTTCGTCATCTTTCACAACGCCATCACGCCCTGACCCTCTCCATGGCCCTCCGTTTCGTCTTCGTTCTGACCCTCGCCCTACTCCACACCCTGGCCCTTTTAATGAACGTTATGTTACGTAAATCTTAAATGACATTTTTATAGATAGATAAGATTATACTCGTGGCAACTGGTTGCTGCTACTGCTACTACCGAGTTCATTAGTCCCGTAAGTGTAGTGAATATTTTCATCGGCAGGTAGCTGTGATCTTCTCCCGCTGGATGACGAGATCCGGCGCCGATCTACTGTCAGCTAGCGGTGTTTCCTCTGAACTAGGTATCTCCCACCAGCGGGGCACCACCCCAGCCGGAACTAGTTCTAAGTCCCTGACCGTTCTTCCGGAATGTGTGGGTAGTGCATGTTAGTGTAAGTGTGTGTAAGGTGTGAGGATAGGGAAAAGAAGAGGAAGGAAAGATCGCGTGAGGTCTGTGGCCTGTTTGTTAGGGTACTGCTCCGGCATTCGCCTAGTGTTGATCGGAGAAACCACGGAAAACTACTAATCAGAGCAGCCGACCGCTAGAATTTTCCTACAGAATTCAACCTAGTTGACAAACTAGCGGCGAAAATCTTGTTGCTATCGGGATTCAAACCTAAAACCTCCCGGTCAGGGGGACTGCAGTAAAATCGGTTGATGCCCTGAGCCATCTATCCTGGTATGGCTACTGGTGTATGTTGAATGTGTTGAATCGAAAATGTTAATTAAGCAATCTAAAGGGCAATATTGTATCAGATAATAAATAAAATATAGTATATGTTAAACAGAAAATTGAAGTGATTAAAAGTTAATATCTATAGAAAAGGTGAATAATATTTAATTTATTAATAAATTACAAACCAACACCTCTGCATGTCGCTCTGGCCCTTGCCCTCATATTGGCCTTCTCAGAGACCCTCGCTCTGACCCTTGCCTTGGCCTTCAACCCTGACTACACGCCCTGGCTCCTCTCACCCTTGCCCTTGCTCTGACCCTTCAAACTGGATCTCGCCCTGAATCTTGTCCCGGCCTCGCTGTCTCGTTTCTCTACATCTCTGCACTTGCTTTCGTCTAGGTACATTACCGGAAAGTTGCACATCAACACGCTGATGCAGCTACTCCTGAGCAATCGACTGCGGGAAGAAAACCAGCGCTCAGTTACACCATCAAAAAGTAGGGGTCTTCGAATACGAGCTGGCTCGCCGCTCCCTTCGGAATGTGTGGCGCTGCTCTAGATTCTCCGCGCTCAATTCGCTAGTTTATGCCCGCCTGCTCTCACGAGCGCTTTTATTAGACTTTACTTTCGTATGGCATCCCTCTCTAGCTTCCATCTGCACTCCTGTCGTACTCCACAAAATGGATACATCTTACTGACTCCTACAGCTGAAACGTAATACGCATGTTCGGTAGTATTTTTGGGTAAATAACCGGGTTTGCTCGTATTTCTGGATAAATAGCCGGGTGCAATGGGTCTTAGAAAAAGCATACACCATGCACACAACACTATGCTGGAACTGGGTATAAATTTTGAATATACGAGGGTCAGTCAGAAAGTAATGCCCCTCATTTTTTTCTCCACAAATATTTATTGGAAGAACCTCAAATTTGTACAGAATATTAATACATAGTTAAACTACTGGATCTATTTTTTCACATAGTTTCCATCGACGTGTACAGCCTTGCGCTTGTGTGAAACAAGGGCGTGTATGCCTTGCCCGTACCAAGTTCTTTCCTGACAGCGTCGCTTTTCGTTCACTTCGAGTAATCTTCAATGTTTCCTTCACTAGTAGCATTCAGTTTTGTCTGTGCATCTCTTGTTACAACACTTGTCTCTAGGCGTGCGCTATCGTGCAAAAATAAGCTTGGTGCACAATTATTCTAGAATTGAACGCACGGAAAATACTTCTTTAAGGTATTCAGAGTGTTGATGTAAGAATTCGAATTGATGGCACGGCCTTTGATTGGATGGTACAGCCAACTTGATCGGATTAGAAATACAAGAATAAACTTCCAAAAATGTTTTTGTTTGTTAATGGAAGTTAAATTATTTCGAAGGTTAGTTTTTGACAAAGTAAACGGTAACATCTACAAACGAGTGAAGAAAGAAAATAATAGAGAGAAAATAAAAAATGTTGTATCTACATCTCTCACATCTCTTTCAAACAACATCACTACATCTCTCAAACATCATCACTACACCGTTTCACTGAACCTAAGAGTTTGGTAGAACAGGTGATCGATAGATGAGTACTTAAGTGGACAATAATCTTCTTTGAAAAATTATATGTCGAATGCTGTCAAAAAAGACAAAATAATAGTGTATCAATTACTAAAAAAACTAGCTTAAATTGTAGACGATTTAATTTGTTTTTGTAAGTAATTGTATTTAAGAGACGGATCAGGAATTGCTCACATTTACTTTTTCTACGTATTTTTACTTCTTAGAGCTCTGGATCTCCTTTCGAACCTTTCAGGGAAGTTACTTCTCCCTGCTCCTCCACTGGCCATGCTCATGTTACAAACGATCCTTTCTCGACCTCTCTCCACTCTAAGATGTTTGACCGGGAGCGATGGCTCAGTACATCAACTGATTGCATTGCCGTGTTTCCTACCGAGAGCTACCGAGGTTCCAATTCCGACAGTGACAAGATTTTTCGTCACTAACTTGTCAGCTAGGTTGAATTAAGTCGCTGTTTGGAGAAATATTCTAGCAGCCGGCTGCTCTGATCGGTAGTTTTCCATGGTTTCTCCGATCAACACCAGGCGCATGCCAGAGCAGTACCCTACCAAACGGGCCACGGACCGCGCGCGATCTGTCCTTCTTCTTCCTTGTCCTATCCTCTCCCCTTACACACACACACTTACACTAACATGCACTACACTACCACATATTCCGGGAGAGCGGTCGGGAGCTTAGAGCTTGTCCCTGCTGGGGCGGTGCCCCGCTGGTGGGAGAGTCCTGGTTGAGGGTTAAAGCCGTCTATCCGACGGTGGGTCGGCACCGGATCTCCCTATCCAGCGGGGGAAGAACAACGCCACTTCACGGTGAAAACACGCACTACACTTGCGGGATTAATGACCTCGGTTGTTGACGCGCCCGAAATCACTAGTACCCAACCAATTTAAAATTTTTGCGATTTCGCTGCTCCAGGGTGCAAAGTGAATCATGAATGTATTGAATCTTTCCGGGGTATTCAAGAACTGACGTTTGTATTTTAAAAAGATATTTAATAATAGAAAGGCTTGGCAGTAACAAGATAAGCCACATCGCGTACAGCAATTCCGCCGCTTTTTGTAATCATTAATATCACCGTTAGGGACGAACAGTGTCTCATTTTGTCATTGTCTTAAGCCCTTCACAATTATCAACGAGACATATAGTAACAAGATATGCCACATTTCCCTCAAATCGAGATATTAATATTTACGATTAACTAGAGATTTACTGTGCCTGGTGTAACTGATGATGTTGCAGCTCCAAACCAGTACATTTTATATGTGAGGTAATATTTCAGAAGATAAAATAGTTTTGCAGGTCCTGAATATATGAACATATTTTTGTCACTAATGCTGCACATATGATAAACATATGGCTTTATAGTACATGAAACGCTTGGAGCTTAAAAATACTAAGCAACTCAACAAGCAAAATAGAAATATGAAACACAATACTCTAATACATGCTGTATCCTTTAATGCAATGAATATGCTTTTTTTAAATAAATGTTGGAGACATTCTCTTTTTTTCTTTGTTGTAAAATTCATATGAAGTGATTTTTCATTATCTTATCCCAACTGCCCCGTATGTACCGCGCTTACAATAGCGGATGACTACCGACGGGTACATAGATGTGAATTCATCATAATTTTCCTTTATAATTCCTCTTCAAGGCGTGTTTTGTCCGCCTGTCTTGTTTCACCTGGCGGACGCACCACTGACAGATGATCACCTTGTTTAACAACTTACTACCTTTGTAACATGTCGAGAGAAAAATTTCATCCACTTTTACATTAACTTTTATTTTCATATTTCAGTCCTTTTATACTAATATCTCCAGTACTGTTTCATAATCTGTTAATTTGTGTTAATACGTTCCACAACACAACTTTGTAGTAACATTGGAAGGTTTTGTATTTGAAACCTTGCAATATACAAGTAAATTGGAAGGTTTCGTATTACAAACTCCAACTGTTGTAATACATATGTGTCTGTGGTACATCACATTTTAAATACTCGTATTTTTTGTTCCATCGTATACTTTATTTTAAAGTATTCGTATATATCAGTTCATTTGTCATATATTTTCAATTTATTGGTGGAGCTTGAAATTCCATTCGAAGTTCATATAACTTTCCCACAAAACGTGTTTAAACAGCAATCGATCAACTAATAATCTCTTAAATACACTAAACCTTTTTGAAATCAGGTTATAAGGAAATGAATTCGCCACACTGTCAACTTAAAGCCTTCTCCATCACTCAGAATTACAAAGAAAAACACAAAGAAAAAACTGGGCTACCCTAAAGAAGATATGTTTATGGTAGTGTCCGTGGGAGGAGACGCATAAAAAGGAAGAATTTATAAAGCAGATTAGCATATCGCGTTAAAGCGCAGGGGAAGAGAAGCCCACGCTTCAAAACATCAGAGAAGCGCAAAGCGACGGGGCCTCCCAAACTCCATCTCCATTTTATGCCGGTAGAGTGCTCTGTCCTCGCACACGACGTTCCCTGAGCCGACGGTGTGACTCTTTTCTTTCGCTTTTGCAAAATTTTACCTTCTCTCGTTTTCCATTGCGTTGTGCTTTGTGAGTGTTTTCGAAGTCAGTCGTCGTTATTATTTATTTCGTCGACTGCGTCTCTTTACGAGCTATTTCACATCCTCAACACTTTCTTTTCTCTTCTTTTAGGAGGTTAGGTTTTCCATCTCTCCGATTATTATATTCTCTTAATTTATTAACTTTTCTCAATTATTTAGAAGTTTCAAATTGGATGTTCGATTTTGATCCTTCTTTTGTTTCTGTTCATTCATTTTTCTTATTAGTTTTTAGTAGTTTTTTTTAATACTTTCCGGCATTTTGTCTGCGTTTCCATTTTTAATTTGTTGATTTATTTTATGTTACTAATATTTGAAATTTTTGATTGCATTTCACAGCTTCTTTTTACATTTTATGCTTTATCTGACATATAATACGTCAGCTTCCTATCAGCTTTCATTGTATATTTAACACTCGTGTTTTTCACAATCATTTTTGATAAGGATTCATTGCTTCCTTTAACGTTGAATTCCGAGATAAAACTTCAAATGTTTGTATAATAATGAGCTTATATGAGTATTTGTAGTTACTTTTAAATCCCAGGCTTTTTAAATGATAGGTATCACAATTACATTTCCCTCGTGCTGTACGCCATATTTAAATGAAACACGCAAATTAATGAAAGCAAAACATTGCTGTTCAACAGAACGATCTGCAATGACCCGCGTAAACGCATAGTCATACACGAAGTTAGCAAACTCCATGCCTTCACGTTATCGTTAGAGTGATTCAAAAACCAAGAACATTAATGTCAGGAACTAATGAAACCGTATCTTAAAATTGCTTATTTCGATGAAAAACCTTATTACTAGAAAATAATTTCATTTTTGATTAGAAGCTATTACATCTCAAAGGAGTAATGTAATACACACGACTATATTGCACTTAAATCAAAGTTTGATATACCCGTCTCCGGTTATAGTGAACACGAATATAGAGAACCCTCGGTTATACTAAACTTAAGTCACTAGTCTCGTTTCACTTACATCACAAATTAGCATAAGAACAAAGAATCACATAAATATCACAGAAATGTTACAGTGAACCTGAACCTCGACTATAGTGAACATAGAAAATAAGTCCTGAAAATTAAGTGAATCGCTTATGATATAAAAAAAGATATTGAAATTTTCAGTTCGTTTTGTTAATTAATTTTGCGGTATAGTAATAAAATCAATCCATTCAATTCAATTTAATATTGACATCATTGGATATAGTGAACCTCTGATATGGTGAACCTTCGATAGAGTGAACCTCCGATAGAGTGAACATCCGATAGAGTGAACCTCCGATAGAGCGAACCTCCGATATAGTGAACCTCCGATATAGTGAACCTCTGATGTAGTGAACATTTGATATAGTGAACCTCCGATAGAGTAAACCTCCGATATAGTGAACCAAACATGTTTCCCCCAGACGTTCACTATAACCGGAGTGGCCTCATTTCGTCATCCTTTTATATATTTAATCACAGTGAATGGCACGGCCAACTCTTTTTGTTCCCGCCATGACTTCATGCTTTTCAGCCCAAGTCAACGTTTCCGTAGCGAACGAGCGCTTTTCCCTTCCGAAAGCGCATCCTCTGTCCTCCTCTGGGCGCCGTCCTCTCGTCCGCCGAGCCGCCTCCCACGCAGCGGCCGTCCTCGCCGCGAGGCCGAGCCTCGGTTGCCGTCCTCAGTCCTCGGTCCTCCCTCGCAGGCCGGCCCGCAGCGAGACCGCGCCCGGACTAAGCGGGGACGGGGTGGGGATCCTTCATTTGAATGCAAATGCAATTACGCTGCCTTCCAGGCTTAGGAATCGAAAAATAAACAAGTCTTCTTCCAACTGATTGGGTCTCCGGGCTCTTCTCCCGGGTAAAAAAAGGGCCAGTTCGCCTTTGGAGTTTCGGTAGTGGGGGGGATTGTCAAGCACATGCCCGGGCCTCTAATTTACGAGAGGTTTGCGGCCGCTGAAAGGAAGTATCTTGATGAGACATCTTCCGAATGTGAGAGAAGAGACATTGCCTGTTTTCTCCCTTCCCCATATGTGAATAAGCTATGAGCATGTTGTTTGTGATGAGATTGCAGAAATCAAAATTGATCATTTGCAGAAGGTTGTAATTTTTTCTTTGTTCGGTATTCTGATGGAGATGAGCTTTTTCGATTGTGAATATGAAGTATTTGTGTGTCCCATACGATCCTGAATAATAATAATTGCATTTTTGTTCGTATTCTAGCATGCAGATATTACTTACAAAACAGTTACACAGTACTGCGAGTATCATAGAATAGTTTTGCGAGTATTGAAAAATAAAAATATAAGCAAATGTTTGATCACAATTTATTACATTGACATGTCTGTTTCGGTATTCCAACTTGCTACTTCTCACTTACAAAGTAACGTTTTAAGATTGATGTAGCTTGTAATAAAATAGTCTAATAAAACTTATTTAAAACTACTCATGATTAAAACGAGTACTTTTCGGAATGGTTAGTATTTACTTCATCAGATTGTAAGGTCAGTTCAATCAACTTCATTGTTGAAATTACTTTTCTACAATATTACTTAGTGAAAATGATAAGAACGGATAAGAAGAAAAATAAAACATTTCATGATCAATTCACCCGTACATTAGAAGACAAAAAATCACTTTTAACTCAAAATGGAAAACGCATTTTCAGTTTTCCTTACATCAATTAGATCTAGAGGACCCACTTTACGACAACAATAGCAAGCACTACTTGAAAATATGTTTGTGTGAAAAATATTTTTTCATTATTTACAAATTTCCATGAACATGAAAACCACCCCTAATGGTAAGACCATGTTCAGTTTCGAAGTAAGTAGCTACTTGTTGAATTATGCACAGGTACATTTTAAAATGCAAATGAGCAAAAGGTATATTAACACAAAATTCAAATCTCAACAAAAGCATTTCTATAATATGTTTCAAATATAACAGGTACTACATTTATTTTAGCCGAACTGAAACAAAGAAAAAAATATATTTTAAATTCATACAGAGAGGAAGCGGTGTTCTATTTCACGATACACGTTTAATTGGCAAACTATCACATCATCACATATAATGAACAAAGGGTAAATACGTCCTTTTGTGGTGTGCAACGGCATGTTAAAAGCACGAATATGAAGCTCATATTTACATCGACTTTTTCATCGAGTTCGCTGCACCACGCATTTAATAGTCCGTGCTGAAATATGTATTGCGCGGGGGATGAACACAAAAGGCTTATATATGATCGGGCTTTCCCAATCATTCGATCGTTGACCTCAGAGGAGGTCACTCAGAGCTAGAGCATACTATCACAATCCTTTCTGCGCGCATTCAACTCATGGCACAGAGGATCAAAAGGCAGAGAAACAGAGCAAAAAGTCAAATGAAAGTAAGCTCTTTCCCCTCGTGCGAAATCAGGAAACAACTAATTCAGACGCCAGACGACCCTTTCTTTACGTTTCTATTACGCTGTCTCGTGTCCTATTTCTTTCGCGCAGACTTTTTTGACAAGTTATAGGTGTTAGAGTACGAGGCAGGAAATTCTCGAAAACAACATCGAAAGATTAATTTCAAGGCGCCGGCAGCTGTCAGCTATGACAGTCCCCAGCGTTGACAATGACGCCCGCAAGTTGGAGAGAACCAGAGACAAGGCAGAATAGGGAGGGAGGGAGGGAGGCAGAGAGAGAGAGAGAGAGAGAGAGAGAGAGAGAAAGTGAAAGAGAGAGAGAGTGAAAGAGAGAGACAGGCAGAGAGACAGACAGAGAGACAGACAGAGAGACAGAGAGAGACAGACAGAGAGACAGACAGAGAGACAGACAGAGAGACAGGCAGAGAGACAGGCAGAGAGACAGACACACAGAGAGACAGACAGAGAGATAGAGAGACAGACAGAGAGACAGAGAGAGACAGACAGAGACAGAAAGACAGACAAAGAGAAAGAAAGAGAGATAGAAAGAGAGAGAGAGAGAGAGAGAGAGAGAGAGAGAGAGAGAGAGAGAGAGAGAGAGAGAGAGCAGGGGAGGAAGGAGCGAGTGGTGACTGTTAAGAAGGAGTGCTCCTGAAGGCAGTTTCGCTGATGGCCGCGGCAGCGCTGGTGTCGAGGGGTTTCTCCGGGCTGGCAGCGTCTTTTGTTTTAATTGTTGAGCCCCGCGGCCCAGAGGCGGGGCAGGGGGGAGTGGAGGATGTGGGGTGGTGACTGGGGCGGCGGCAGTGGCAAGGTTGAGTTGTTGGCTAGGGGAAGTAATGGCAGCTGTGGCAGGAGTGGGGACGGTGATAGAAGGAGCGATGGAGTGACAGGGTGAAAGAATGGAGAACCGTAAGGGGGCGGGGCCTGCGGTGCTGTGGTGGGGGTGGGGGGCGAGAGCTGGGGAGGCGTCCAGAGCTGTGCTGGTTGCATCACTCGCAATGTGACGTGACGGGCAAGGCGCGCCATATTTCGGATCTGTCTGCTGGCGTCACGATCCGAGGCCGAGGAGAGAATACAGGAAGAAAGGAGATGGATAACCAGGCCAACATGATCAATTGTAACAACACAGAGGAATGATACTTTTCATCAAATTCATCTAGAAGAAATGAAATTAGCGGAAGTTTTGTTAAGTCAGTAAAAAACAGTACTACAAGTAGTATACTCCTGCAAGTAGAAAATAGTCCTATCTATATAACACTTCAGTAAAAAACATTTATTGTATTAGACAAAAAATGTACTTACAAAAGACAATATATACTTTCTGAACAAAATTGTAATTCTTCAAAAAAACCCTACAACATTCTAATTACAGTTCTATCGTAGCTAAGTCTTATTTAGAAAGTCTTATTTTGTATTAATAAGTTGGTTTCTAGTAAGTCTAGTGATAAGATAATTTTTTAGACATTTACATGCTAAGTGGTGCTTTACGACCCATTACTTACAAGGGTAACGCTTGTTGATAAAACAGGAAATATTAAGTGTTTTATAATTCATTATTAACTAAATAACTATTAAGAATATTTACGACATAAGAAAAATTCTTCACTAAAGCAGCATTGAAAAAATACGTTTATTAAGAATTGATTGAAAGATGTGTGTTAGAAGTGGAGAGAGTAATTGATGTTAAAATATACTTGTGATCTCACTGCATTTAAAGCCAGAATACGCTACATTCATTTGTTCATTGGAACGCAATATTGCTTCTGAAGCTTAGAGCTCTTGTTTCATTCAGGTCGGAGCAGTACCCTAACAAACGGGCCATGGCCCGCGCGCGATCTTTCCTTCCTCTTCCTTGTCTTATCCTCACACCTTACACACACACACACACTTACACTAACATGCACTACACTACCACACATGCCGGAAGACCGACCAGGAACTTAGAACTTGCCCGGCTGGGGCAGTGCTCCCTGGGGGGAGATACCTGGTAGAGGAAAACCCTTTCAAGTCGACGTAGGTCGGCGCCGGATCTCAACCAGCGGGGAAAGATTTTCGTCACCTCCCGACGAAGAAACACGCACTACACGTACAGGACTACTGACCTCATTAGTTGACGCGCCCGGAATCACTAACAATCAATCAATTGTTTCATTCAGTAAAGTTTAACACTCGAGACTGGACATAATAAAAGCAAGAGACAAATCTGTAGCGCTCTAGTCCAGTAAAAGGCGAGCATAATTCGTGTCAAAAACCATCGCGAGAATTTTGACTAAAATTTTTGTATTTGAGTAGCTCTGACAAAGGAAGTATAAACATAAAGGAGAGAAGAAACGGGTCGTGAAGACGGTGTAAGAGTCGTGTGTGAAAGAGATAAGAAGAGTGATGAAGGGATGAGTGAAAGTTAAGAAACGAATGATATATGTAATGTAACGGTATGAAAAATGGAAGGTATGGGAAGAGGAAAAAGAAATTACAAAAGGCGACCAAAGGAGAACGAAAAGTGCCGAGAGCGGAAACGATTAGCGAAGAAAGGAGAACATCATGTCAGAGATGAGAGAAGGAAAACGAGAAATGAAAAATAAAACAGGGAGAAGAGTGTAAGGAAGCAAGAAGATCAGCGAGTCATAGAGGGAATGAGATGAGGGTCTAGAGAAGTGAAAGAAATAATTGGTAATTGTAGCGAGGGAAGTAATTAGGAGCAGGAAGAGAGCACAAGAAGATAAAGAGAACATTAGATATCGGACATGCAGTTTTTTGGCATCAGCGCCTATACGCCTATAAGTATAAAAACGATGAGTGTTTACAGAACCTATGCGCGAGCGTGCGTGCTCGCAAACCACTGTGAGTGGAGCGGGGGGGTGGTCATATCTGCGCTTTGTCTGGTCGGAGGAGGGACACAAGTGTAATCATACTGGCTGCGACAGTCAAAGAGCATCATATTTGCTTCTGCAATATCGTTGACCGAGAGGTTGTAAGGTTCAGACGTTGGAGAATACTCGACACTAGCTAAATAGCTAGGTTGAATCCCGGTACTATCTGAAGGAGAATTCTAGCAGTCGACAGCACTTATCAGTATCAACGATTCTGCTATCTTCACTTCACATACCGAACATCAACTTACTTTATGATTACATACTATCATACATTTACAGTTATAAGAATTGGACCAAAAAATGGAGAATTAAAATCAACCCCTCAAAATCACAATCCAAAATATTCACACTCAGACGTCCTCCCTTCCCTACACCCTTACAAATAAATAACACCGATGTACCCTGGCTTGCTCATTCTTCGCCAGCCAAATATCTAGGTGTCTTACAGGACAAACGGTTAACTTGGAAACCGCACATTCAATCAATAGCCCAAAAAACACGAGCAAAAGTTTTAAAACTCTACTCGTTTATCAATAGAAACTCCATCCTTAGAACAGAAACTGGGATGGTCATCTATAAAATGATAATAAGACCCATAATGACATATTCTTGCCTAATACGGCGCAACACAGTCCAACAATCAACGTATCCATTTTGAAGAAAGTTCAAAACAAATATCTGAGACAAACTTTGAAAGCCCTCTGGTTCATTTCAAACTCACAAGTACACTGAGAGCTTCAAATACCTCTCCTCTCAGAATTCATCTCACAAACCTCTCATAAATATTACTCTCTCCTCCCAGCATGCTACAACACTCCAATATTCAATCTCGATCAAAACGCTCATCATCCTTCATGCATTAGATCCAGCTTCCCCAAAGACCTCTTTCGTCCTCCCTAATCCATTAAAATCATTCGCCACAATTTCCCACAAAACACACCCCTCCACTTCTAAACAATAAATGCAAACTTCCCTTAGTCAAGTTACACAAATATGAAATTTTAAAAATAGTGAAGAGTTATACCGAGACCCGAATTTGCCTGAGGATGGCCAAGTAAATTCATTGTATGTAACATTGTACCCGTCAAAATCTTCGAAAGACAAAGTCGAACGGGAAGAAATACATTTTAAAAAACCACTTAGTCGTTTTCTGTGGTTTCTCGTTACAGTACTATGAAAATTACGAAACTGTAACATTACAATTGGGTCATAGATCACTCTCGAACTTTCTCACCTCGTTCTTGTTCTCTCACTTAGACGTACATGCCATAAACTTTCACATATTTTCGATTGATTGATTGATTTTTTCGTGTTTCCGGGCGCGTCAACTGCTTTAGTCATTAGTCCCGTTAGTGTAGTGCATCTTGTTTCTCGAGAGATGGCGGTGATCTTTCCCCGCTGGATGGCGAGATCCGGCGCCGACCTACCGTCGGCTAGTGGGGTTTCATCCTAACCAGGACTCTCCCACCAGCAGGGCACCGCCCCAGCCGGGACAAGCTCTAAGTTCCCGACCGATCTCCCGAAATATGTGGCAGTGCCGTGCATGTTAGTGTAAGTGTGTGTGTGTGTAAGGGGAGAGGATAGGAGAAGGAAGAGGAAGGACAAATCGCGTGCGGTCCGTGGCCCGTTTGGTAGAGTACTGCTCCGGCATTCGCCTGGTGTTGATCGGAGAAACCACGGAAAACTACCGATCAGAGCAGCCGGCTGCTAGAATTCTTCTCCAGACAGCGACTGAATTCGACCTAGCTGAAAAGCTAGTGTCGAAAATCCTGCCGCCGTGGGGAGTGGGAACCTAGGACCTCCCGGTCAGAGGCGCTGCAGTGACATCAGTTGATGCACTGAGTTACCGCTCCCGGTCATATTTTTGAAGACCAAGCGATGGCTTAAAGCTAGTCTCAGCTGGAGCGAACTCGCCGACTCACAAATGTGCTGAGAAGACGATGCAACTTCCTGGAAGGACGTAATCTCTGCTGGCACATATGCTTTGTCGCGTCATGATGAAGAGGGGAGAGAAGCACAGTGTCAACGGTATATGTAATCATGTTTCCTGGGATCAGAGTTAACGCGAGTGCCCCATTGATCTAAGGTAAGTAGCTGCCTCCTCCAGTGGTCTTAATTGCGATTTCACTCTCTTAGTGCGGTTGTCATGCCCCCAAATATGATTCGATAACAAGTTTAAAACGTCCTGCGATTTGCCTTTCTACATATTATGTGAACATTAGCGTACCTGTGGCATAACTCACGTATGGTAAACCCAACCCTTTTCCTTATTTTTCTATTTTCAAATTAAGCCTGTAATATTTTTATTTCAAGACCCTGATATCCTCCGTCACTTGTTCTATATGTCTCCTTGTAATTGATAACAATTACATACACCCTTTTCAATACTATATTAATTTAATGTTATTACTGAGCAGAGAGGTACATGCATGTAATTCACTCGTGTAAAACATCAATTAATTAGTTTAATTTCACTTGTAGGTGTAGGTTCTACAGGCTGTGTACAGCTGAGGTAGAATAGAGAAGCATCGAATCAGCAAAAATTTAATAAAATGTTCAAGAAGATCTCATCCTGTAGATTACGATTAGAGAAACGTTTCTAAGAGGTTTTTGGCCCCAAAGTTTTACTTTTTAAGGTCCTAGAAAGCTTAGTTTAGGAGTTATTTAACAATATAGATTCGTAAATGCAGAAAGTGTTGCAGGTTGCATTTGACATTAATATTTAGATGCGTTATTTTAAATCCTTCATAGTTTTAAAGTCAAAGTGCAAACAGTCACGTCTTTGTGAAATTCTCTTTCTTTAAAGACCTCATTTGTAAAGATTTATTGCGTGTTGTACTGTCTTTATCTTAAGAACGCCATGGGCATTAATTAAGCATTATAGTTTTCTTGAAACTTTACATTTCTTTAGAAATAAATCATACATGATGTTTAGTTTAATGATATTTAAATAATCGATTCATGTACAGTACCGGCAGCTTATGAGCTACTCTTGACAGTTAGATTCGCTGTTGTCACACATTACTACGCTGATGGTATTAATTATATGACAGATAAATTAAATCTCAAAACATTAACATTTGCTGACAGGCAAAGACCCGTCTTGATATCATGTTCATAACCTTCGCCACAGCCGAAACTTATCGCCTCCGCGACTTCGTGTGAGTCGGATGATCGGGAACGCTGAAAGCTGGCTGTGAGAAAGTAAACAAATCCTCACAAGCTGATTGGTTCAGAGCAGGTCACATGACGTACCACAGCACGTGGCGAGAGAATTGTCAGTATCGCTTGTACACTGCCGGTACTGTAGAATCATCCCTCGTAGTATGTATCATAATGGCACTTTCGTGCACCGCACAACCTAGTGAATCGTTTCTTCTTTTAACATTTCCACGCTGACATCTACATGTTCCACTTCACTCTCTCCATATGTATTATAAACTATCGACACCTCTTCCTCGTTCTAGGTTTTCTCTCGCAATCGTACATCTCTGCCTCCATCATCACTTTGTCACGGCTCAACTCCAACAGGGCGTGCCTCGCCGCCTCACAGACACAAATACCTCACATCAAAATTCCATCCCAAGAGCTTCTAACTCCTCGCTTCGACTCCTTCCGGGCTCGCCCCCGCGTCGCCTTGCCTGCTATCACCAGCGCATCACCCGCCCACGGCCGAGGAGCGAGGCAGCCTCCCAAACTCAGTAGTCGGCGGCGACGGCGGCCGTGGGGGCGGCGGCGGCAGCGGCGGGGGAGGCAGTCCATTAAATACCGCTGTAATTATGAGATATCAGCGCGCCCGAGGCGGCGACGGCGGCGACGGCGCTGGAACCGACGAGACTGCTGTTTCGGCGGCAGGGGCGTGGTGGAAACGGTGATTGAAGAAGCTGCAGGCGGAGGGTCGGGAAACGGAGACGGCTGTGATAGTTGTGTCGGCATAATGGATGGGTTGTCGACTTTGGGGACGGTAGATAAGATTACCAACTTGGAAGAGTGAACGAGATGCTGGGGGCGAAGTAGAGCGGTGGACAGTCCGTGGGGTGGCTGTGTACGTTGAAATGTTCAAAGTGGTGATTTTGCTTTGTGGTGGTGGTAGTAATGCTGTTGGTTGTAGTAGTGATGGTAGAAGTATTGGTGGTGGTGGTGTTGGTAGTATTGGTGTTGATGTTGGTACTAGGGGTGGTGTTGGTAGTAGGAGTGGTGTTGGTAGTAGGGATGGTGTTGGTAGTAGTGGTGTTGGTAGTAGTTTTATTTATTTATTTATTTATTTATTTTACGTCAAAAAACAGTTAAAAAACTGCGTATGACGTGCTATGGGGAAAAGTGAATTGTGTGCACATTTTCAAAATTCTGTGATCCCTACACTAAGTCATATACTACTTAAATTTTGAATTTTGAAAGGGAGAAAAAAAAACAAAAAAAAACTCCCATGCAATAAAATCTATTTTCAAGGATAAATAAGCAATAAATTTTGGCTCTTATTACTTCCTGCTCTTATTACTTTTGGTGTTGGTAGTGTTGGTGGTGGTAGTAGTAGTAGTTGTGGTGTTGGTAGTGATGGTGGTAGTAGTAGTTGTGGAGTTGGTAGTTGTAGCGGTGGTGGTGGTAGTTAGTAATTGTGGTGGTGATGGTAGTGGTGGTGGTGGTGGTGGTGGTGGTGGTGGTGGTGGTGGTGGTAGTAGTAGTAGTGGTGGTGGCGCTAGCAATGGGAATAAGTATCAGGCTTCAGGTGATGGTCAGCATAAAGGAAGGAATGCAGCTATAGGAAAAAGTGAAGGTGAAAGTGACGTTGGCGAAAGTGATTGTGGTTGTACTTGTGACAGTGCTGACACCGATGACATTGTCGGTTCTCCTAAGTGTGAGCGACACCGACAACGGCGTTGACGTCAGAAGCAGAGGCTCGGAGCCAATGCACGCGGCGTTTGCTGTTGTGGAGACGCCGGCAGCGCGGCAGGCGGTTCGCCGCGGTGGTGGCAGCAGTGTCGATTGCAATGGTGGCAGCAGTGGAGAACTCGAGAGCGGAGCCGTCACGAGCGCAGGCGGCGGAGGCGTTGCCGCTGCACGCCATTTATTAGCCAACTTAGATTGAGCTGTAATGGCTTTTCGATAGCATCGCCGAGCCTTGTTTGGATTAATATATGGCTGGGCGCGGCGCCCGCCGCCCATCCTACGCGCGGCAATCCGAAGAACTAACTTGGACGCCGAGCGGTGGCGACAACCACATTAACGCCACCTAGCCACAGCACTCGACGGCGTATGACGTCATCATCCAGAAGGGTGACGAATGACTTGTTGCTCGAGGACGTTGCACTGATGTATTCCTATTAGCAGCTGCCTTTTTCTATAAGAAGATTTTTTCTTGGCAGGAAGAATCAAAATAGAAGTTGCGATGAAAATACGTTTGAAGATTTCACTATCAACTGCTTACGTTGCAACACTACTTTCAAGTTGATATTCTTTGGAAATCTCATTGCAATTTTTAATCTAATATAGTCTAATTATAATTAAAATATAATAATCTAATTAACTCCCATTCTGAAATGGTCACACTACAAGCTCTTTCCATTCACTGTAGAATTAAAATTTGAAATTATTGGCCTCGGCAATGACATTATTTCACCGAGAATAAGCCACATATGAGTTTTTAATGTCGAAAACTGTAACAAGTAGGATATCTGCATTTATGAATAAACACCTTTGCCAATTATCTGTATAAAACTCCACACCAGTAGTGAAATGCAATATTAGAATCCTCTTTCCCTCCATATGATATTAATACACGTAATTACTCATGTGAACAGACCGAATTCGAACTATCTTTTTCAATGCTTTACACATGTACCAGAAATCAACATTGCAAGTAGAAACTGATGCAAAAATATCACTTACGCAGCTAGAGAAATGCTTTATGTGTCACTATGACGAATTGCAATGTTTATACAAATCTTATAAATCTCGTAAAGGTAAATAAAATTGCTAAACTGACGTTGGTAATACTAAACTGAGTTGGCAAATTCCACAAGCTTGCTTAGTTGCAGATTTTGGCTTAGTTCTGAACGAATAGTTAATTAATACCATTCCATTTCCTTTTAGTTGACGACAGATCTGACGATTCGATTAAGCGTCCGGTGTTTCATTAATTATATAAGAACGTTCAAAATTTGAGAGTGCTAATGAATGATACTGTAAACGTGGAGACAAAGTGCCTGTAGTGATAACCATTCATAGATTTTGTTTAGAACCACATAACCTGATTCTAAGGAATCTGACTTACGAAAGTAGTACTGCTACTACTGCACGTATTATGCCCGATCCTTGGCTTATGCCCGATCCTTGGCATATACTTCACTTGTTCGTCCTATTTTAGAGTACGGAGCGTCCTGCTGGGACCCGTACAGAAAAGGGCAAATCGAGGCGTTAGATAAAATTCAAAAACGGGCCGGAAAGTTTGTAAATCATGGACGCGTTGATGGACGAGATGAATGGGAACCCTTATCTAAGAGACGGGAACGGGCGCGTTTATGCGTAATGTACAAGATATACAAAGGGGACTCAGCATGGGCAGACCTCAGTAAAAGATTACAGAAACCTGATTATAAAAATAGAGGAGACCATCCCTGGAAAATACGATGTAGAAAGCAAAGGACTGATGTAGGCAAGTTCTCCTTTGTGAATCGTACTATAGTAGATTGGAACAAACTACCTGCAAAAGCACTAGAGACTCTTCCTTCTAATGTAGTGAAATTTAAAAACATACTTAATTCTATGTAGGTCATCATTAATAATACTGGGACTTTTATCATTATTATTATTATTATTATTATTATTATTATTATTAATATTAATATTATTAGTAGTAGTTTCATTATTATAATCGTTAGTATTATTAATAATATGGTCATGTCTCTTATACAGTGAAGTGAAGTGAAGTGAAGTGTAGTGTGGTGGGGGCACGGAAGGGGAGGGGAGTGTAGTGTAGTGCAGCGCAGTGAAATGAAGTGAAGTGAAGTGGAGTGAAGTGTCAGAAAAGCTGTAAGTCAACATATAGATAACTCAAAATTAATTATAACTAGGATATTAATCTCTAATTCTAATTGTAATTATATTTGTAAATATTCGTAATAGTTTTGTAATTGCCGTATATCTAGTTGTAATAATGTTTGCCACCGAGCATTAGCTCAAAGCGAACTTTAATATATCTATCTATCTATCTATCTATCTATCTATCTATCTATCTATCTATCTATCTATCTATCTATCTATCTATCTATCTATCTATCTATTTCTCGCATTAATGTTTGCAATTTTCGAAAATTCAGGGTACAACAAAATGAAACCAGTGCTATTTTAAAGCTTTCTTTGCTCTATCAGTAAAAAAACAAATAAAAACATTAAGGCATTATTGAGAAAATGTTATTTTTACAAATTGCTTTAATTTAAAACATATATTAGGCAAAATATTCTCGTTTTTTCAAAATATTATGCTACACGCCTTTTTTTTAGCAATATGTCTACCTGAGAATGATGAAAAAGCCTGAAATTTCGTGATTTTCAATTTTCATTGGGTCGTAAGCTCTGTTCTAATGTCTTTTAAATGTTTCAAACCGTTTCTTAGTTTTTTAGAAACTTTTTGTTTTCGAAGCCTGTGTCAACTTTTAAGCCCCTTATGAATGAAATTCAGATGTATTTTCCCGAATTACCAATTTTCAGCACATACATGCATGTCAAACATTGTAAATCATGAACTATTAAAGATAATAGTAAGTTATTCTTTTTGCAGCTTGTAACCCACGAGTATCTTCAGTAAATGAACTAGAATAGTTAATCTGTCAATAAAAGTTTTAATTTTATGAACTGAAATGTGGAAAATAAATTTATAAACATTTATTTTTTCTCAAATAATTTAATTCTGACTTTTGAGCTTTCACTGTATCTCTATCATTCTAACTCATTTACTAGAATACTCAATTGTGATTAGCTTTAAAAAATATTAAAATACATCAATTTGTTGTAGAGTTATGATATTTGAAGTAAATATCTGCATTTTGCCAATTTATAAACAAATAAAAAATATTAAATTATTTGATATCTAAAAGCATAAATAAATCAAATATACAAGGGAAAACAAAAGAGACCCAAAATTCTAGAATATTTTTTCCAAGGTAGACAGCTAGCTTAAAAAGATATTTTTTCCAAGCGAATCATTTTTGTGTTCAGAACTGTACTTTTGCACTGTTACCTTTTCGCAATTTTCAGGAATACAGAATGTGTGCAGAAAATGAGGCCAACACCAATTTTGGTGACATTTGAAGCATACGAAGAGAAAAAGTTTAAAAGAATCTAGAGCAACCCTTGAGAAAATAATTGTTTAAATACTGGCTATATTTCACGCAGAATTATATTAAAAATAACTCACATTTTCCACTAATTCTACATGACCTTACTTCAACCCCCTTATTAACCATTGACTGGTTTAACTTTGGCGGTTTTTGCCGCAGCATTACATAACTTTCTCTATACGTCACACACAGTTTTTGACTGTTTTTGACTAAATAAACAAATAAATACTACGTATGTTACCCCGTATATAGTATGTATACGAGAAAATAAACTCTATCTAACCACTCACGCCATATACCACGAAGTCGTTGATTCGTCTTTTTCCCAGATCCTTTTGGCCGGCAAGCGCTGTCACTTGCTTCGCATCTGCTCCAGTGCTTCGACCACATGTAGAGCGACATCGCCGCTACGCGAGCCGTCTCCTCTGGCACACAGACTCAGGACGTAAATAAACGGGACCGCCTTGCCCACGAGACGAACGGCGGTCTTCTGGATATTTACGCCGTGGCCCGGCGGCCCTAGTGGACACACGCTGGGCAGCATCGCTTGAAGCTGGAGTTGCTAAATCGTTGGCGGAGAAGTGAGTACCGCCCGTGGACTTGCAAGATTATTTAGTAGTTTGGAATCGTGATCGTGGCTGAGTGCTTAATGCCTCTCAAGGTGGCTACACAAATTCGGCATTCGGCATTTGCGTAGCTTGCTATTTACCGAGCTTGAAACATTCGGTGTTCGCTCTACCCTTAGCGAATCTGCGTTTGGCGTACATTAGAGGAAGCAAACACTCGGAGAGCACTTCGGTGACTTGAGATTCACTCGTTACTCGCATAATGGCTATTAAAATAGAGCCTGGAGAATATTAAGCCACCTATATTTGATGAATATTGAGCCACCCATATCAAATACGGGTGGTTGTTTTCAATATATAGTAGTCATTTCAGAGTTTTACTAATACTGAAGTCGTTGCAGTAATTTTCTCCGTTCATTCTGTGATAATACTTTCAAATAGTTCAAATTAATATAAATATCAAAATATGTTAATACTTTCCCCAATATGATATTCAAAGGAATTAATACTTCGAGTTTCACTATTTATTAAGAAGTGTTTTTTGTTTACTATTTTTGCCTGGTCGCCATTGTAGGATTATTGAGAATTGGAAAAATGTGCGCGAAAGCATTGAACCTATGTGCTGACAGAATTTTCTGTACTTGAGGTTAAAGGTAAAACACTTAAACATTTCTACAAATTTGTCAATATATTCCCCTCTCCATTGGTTCATCTTTGCTTCACTCTTTTGAATGACACTTGCCCTCTTCTCTCCATCCCAAATGTGGTAAGTTCACAGGCCTCCTCGTTTCTTTTATTGATTTTAATAATTAGCAGAATTCTTTAGAGACCGCTCTCAATTCTTTATTCCTTTCGATATTATATTCTGAATAAGCTCACGATTTGGTAACTTTCTTGTTTGAAATGCGCTTGTCGACTGGTTCATCATCTTTTCGGGTGGATTACTTATATCTGTAAACTTTGATGAATATTCTTTAAACTTACATTACTGCAAAACAAACCATAAAATACCTGGATACACGAGATTGGTTTGGCAGAAGGACCGGCTGCTCTGATCGGTAGTTTTCCTTGGTTTCTCCGATCAATACCGGGCGAGTGCCGGAGCAGTACCCTAACAAACGGGTCACGGACCGCGAGTGATCTTTCCTTCCTCTCCCTTGTTCTATCCTCTCCCCTTACACAGACACACTTACACTAACATGCACTACACTACCACCGGGAGACCGATCGGGAGCTTAGAGTTTGTCCTGGCTAGGGCGGTTCCCCACCGGTGGGAGAGTCCTGGTTCGGGGAAAATCCCACTAGCCGACGGTAGGTCGGCGCCGGATCTCGCCATCCAGCGGGGGAAGATCACCGCCATCTCCCGAGAAAAAAAACACATGCACTACACTAACGGGACTAATGACCAAAGCAGTTGAGGCGCCCAGAATCACTAACCAACCAAGAGAAGGACCGTATCTGACTCGTGTGTTAACGGTCGCGGGTTCGAATCTCGCCTGTCGCATGGATGTTTGAATGTATGCGTATACGAGTATGCGAGTTCCGCTACTGTTACCCTCGAAGTTACAAAACCAATCGCAATTGTTGTGGTCGTTCTATGTCTATAGTAGTTGAAAAGCGACCGGAAAATTAAAAAAAAGTGAAGAAAAAACTGTCAGATATTTGACTTTTTTCGCGATATTTTTTTAAAACTTCAATAAATTATCTCCGATTTGCCTCGATTTATTTAGTTCTATTCCGAAGGAAATGTCCGAAAACGCGCCGCCCCTCTCACTGTGGCTGGCGGTGACCGTCCGTTCTCTGGCGCTGCCTCGTGCGTCCGCGGCCGGCTTTTCCCTTTCGTCTCGTTCGCTCGGCGGCCGCCCGCGCCAGCCGCCGCCAGCCCCCGCCCGCACCTTCGCTGCTGAATAATAGAGCGGGGCGGCCGATTTATCGCGGCGAGCGCGCACCGCGCCCCGTTCCACGACCCCGCCCCTCCCTCCCTCCAGCTCCGAGGACGCCCCGACCGCTCTCGGTAGCCACGCGCCGTTTAGCGCCGGCCCGCCTCGCTCCGACACGCGCTTTCTCGTCCCCGCACCGCTGCTCCCCGCCCCCACTCTCTCCCGGCCTGCTCTCTCTCGCCCTGCTCTCTCTCTCTCGCCCTGCTCTCTCCCGCCCTGCTCTCTCGCCCTGCTCTCTTTCGCCCTGCTCTCTTTCGCCCTGCTCTCTCTCCCGACCTGCTCTCTCCCGCCCTGCTCTCTCTCTCGCCCTGCTCTCTCTCACTTGGCTCTCTCTCGCCCTGCTCTCTCGCACCCTGCTCTCTCTCTTGCCCTGCTCTCTCCCGCTCTGCTCTCTCTCTCACTTGGCTCTCTCTCGCCCTGCTCTCTCGCGCCCTGCTCTCTCCCGCCCTGCCCTTCCCCGCACGGCTCTACTCTGAGCTGATGTGCTCCGACTCGCTCTGCCCGTTCCACCCCGCCCCACTCTCCCCGGATCACCCCGGCTCAGCCGTGCTGCGCCTCGTGCAAGGTTCTTCTCTAGCAATCCCCGCTCCGATCAAACTCATCTCAAATTGCTCTGTCCTGCCCAGGACAGAGCAACGCGAAAGATATAGGATGTGGGGGATGGTGGGGGCTATAGAGATGTGGATGCGTTGGATATGGAGGGGGCGGTGGGGATTGAGGGGGCGGTGGGGTTTGAGGGAGGCGGTGGGGTTTGAGGGGGCGGTGGGGTTTGAGGGAGGCGGTGGGGTTTGAGGGGGCGGTGGGGTTTGAAGGGACGGTGGGGTTTGAGGGAGGCGGTGGGAGGGTTTGAGAGGCAGTGGGGTTTCGAGAGGCAGTGGGACACAGGGAGGCAGTGGGGTTTGAGGGCAGTGGGGTTTTAGGGGCAGGGAGTTGAGGGGGCAGTGGGGTTTAAGGGGGCAGTGGGGTTTTTAGAGAGGCGCGGGAGTTTGAGGGGGCGGTGGGATTTTTGAGGGGGCGGTGGGATTTGGGGGGGCGATGGGGTTTGAGGGGCGGTGGAGTTTGTGGGGGTGGTGGGATTTGAGGGGGGCGGTGGGTTTGAGGGGCGGTGGAGTTTGAGGGGGTTGCGGGATTTCAGGGGGGCGGTGGGGTTTGAGGGGGGCGGTGGGGTTTGAGGTGGTGATAGGGTTTGAGGGGCGGTGGAGATTGAAAGAGGGTGGGGTTTGAGGGGGCCGTGGCGTTTGAGGGGGATTCCGGGGTTAGAGGCACTTTCTTCAACCTCGGAACCAGACACTACCTTACGCCCACGTCCCCTCCTCTTCCTTTCCAACCTGCTCCCTTCCGTCACGCATCGTTCCGCTCCCCTTCACCCATCGCGCATCACAATCTCCATCCCCTCCCCCACTCCTCTCCCACATCTCCCAGCCTTTCCCGCCTTCCTCGCGTGCGTCTCCGCCACCCCGCCCCCTTGCCTGCTCGGCGCTCTCTCCCTCGGGCGCGCTTTTTTTGAGGCTCCGCCGGCTGATCACCGGCGGGGTTTCCCCGCGTCGCTCACTGCCGCCGCCCCCCCTCCCGTGGCAGGCACGCGCCCCGGAGGCAGTGCAACGAGCGGAGTGGCTGCAGGGCTGCAACTGTTTGTGCAAGCGCTTACCTACGTGCTCCGAACGCCACGTGAAACACGTGTACACGCATTTGTGCAATAAAAGCAGTACGAATACACACGAACGTACATACACGGTAATATATATTTTTGATATTTTAATGGGATTAAAATAATAATTACATTATAATAAGAAGTTAGTTTAACGAAACTGACTCACAAAACATGTTTCATAGATACTTTTCGATGAAGATAATAGTCGAATATTGCCGAAATTCAAAATTAAATTGAATAAGATTTCAAAAATATAATTGTTGTATTTAATTGTCTCCCTTTACAGATGTACGTAATCATGTCATTTTAATAATTATTGGTCCTTAAAAGGCATTCTTGAGTGATATTTCAAATCGCGATTTAAATACATTTAATCAGATTTGAACGGTACTCTTCTGAATTCGGTACGTTTTTACCACAGCTTTCCAAACCGCATTCGTTCTAATGACTTTCTGCTTCGTCCAGAATATAAACAGAAGTCCTGTATTTTGAATGGAGTGTCAGCAAACGCAATCGTCAAACAAGCTTTGATGATGTTGGAATCTTCGTGCCACGCTCATAATTTTGCTTTTAAAGTTTCATATTTGACGAAACGGAATGCATTGAATTTTGTATGCAACTGTCAATCTCTCATCCCAGGGAAATACAAGTTCATTTCTCTGAAAATGGCACTTGGTTGCGAACACTGCCGCAAATGCAATTGCATTTTCACTCTTATTCAGCGTCAATATTGTTTTTAAGCGTCCAGTTTCAGCCCTTGTTGCGCTTTAGTCCTGTTGAACAATGAAACATTAAGCTTGTAAATTTTCGCGATTTTCTCGTTCTGAGGCATTGACAAAGCCCAGCACGGATGTATTTCCTCCACGCCAAAGCCAATCAGCCTGGCGCCACCTACATTTCACCCTTTTCCGAATCTAGTAATCCATCCACGCGTTCTCTCCATTTATATTTCTGGCCTCAACCACAACTCTCGCGCACTTTTCTCATTTATCTTTTGCATCCAGCAAATGTGTGGCATTCCCTCACTAACCCATCTCTAAACCCAGCGAGTTCTCCTACTCCCCGTCCAACTACGTTCCACCTCGTCCTACGCCGTCCCACTCCGTGCCACTTCGTCCCACCCCTCACCGCCTCGCCCTTCTCGGCCCCGTCGCTCTCCGACCCTCCCCTCTCCATCCTCACTTTTTCTCACTGCCAAATTCCCCTCCGATCATTCCCGCTCTGGCAATCTCTGTCCCACCAATCTCTATCCCGCCAATCGTCTACCACCAGTTTCATCCCCGCCCCTTCTCCCTGCCCCTTCTCCCCCCTTTCTCCTTGTCTCTTCCCCCCGACCCTTCCCCCATCTTCTTTCCGCCCCCTCTCCGTACCGCCCCCTCTCCGTACCGCCCCCTCTCCGTACCGCCCCCTCTCCGTACCGCCCCCTCTCTGTCCCGCCCCCTCTCTGTCCCGCCCCCTCTCTGTCCCGTCCCCTCTCTGTCCCGCCCCCTCTCTGTCCCGTCCCCTCTCTGTCCTGCCCCCTCTCTGTCCCGCCCCCTCTCTGTCCTGCCCCCTCTGTCCCGCCCCCCCTCTCTGTCCTGCCCTCTCTGTCCCGCCCCTCTCTGTCCTGCCCTCTCTGTCCCGCCCCCCTCTCTGTCCCGCCGCCCCCCTCTCTGTCCCGCTCCCTCTCTGTCCTGCCCCTCTGTGCCGCTTCCTTTCTGTCCTGCCCCTCTCCGTCCCACCCGTCTTCACCCCCTTCTCCCCCCACCACTTTTCTTCCCAACTCATCTCCACTCGCCCCTTATTGGTCCCGCCACTCTTCGGTCTATCTCGCACAGCCGTGAGCCCATCCTGCCCGCCAGCATTACCCGCGCCGTGCTTCTGCCCCACCAGCGGTTTCGTCGGCCACCACATGGGCGGCCCTTGGCTGCTCTCACGCCGGCCGCCCGCCGACCCATCCGCTCCGCTGAGCCCGCGGCCTCGAGCCGCCCCCGCCCCCACCCCCGCCTCCGCCGCGCCGTATGGTTTATGGCCGTATTCATACGACTGAGGCTTCCCTCCCGCATGCTCTGATTGCTGCCTTGTTCACTCCCAGCCCCCAAAATCCATGCCCGGCCCGAGCGTTCCGCATCGGATTTTATAAATATTTTATAAATCATACGCAGGCTCCGACTCAGCGTCACTCCGCCTTCTTTATTGCGCCTCTGAGTCGTATTCAAAACACTAATATTTCAGCATTGAACTGAATGTGAATAGGACGCACAATATTTAGTTCTCTTCATTCAAATCGTATTCAGAGCTATCGAAGAAAAGAAATTATTAGAGTAAACACATATTTCAACACTGGCATGAATATTGGAATTATATTTTTTAATTGCTTTCACCTACAACTTAATGAATTCTGGATGTTGTTTTTAATTTTCTTCAATTTTTTACAATTTTTTCAATCAAATGTTCGTACGTTTTCATTAGTGTTGTACCAACTATAAAATTGATTCATTCAATTAAATGGGAAATAACATATTTTGTATAATTTACAAAAAACATGTATTTTATTTATAAAAATAAAATATTATTCGAAAAGCATAAAATGTTCGCGACAAACAATACTTAAATATTGGTAGCATTGAAATTTAAGTTAATTTAATTCTGGGTTAACTTTCTCTATTTGATACTTCGATGAACTTCTAAGTTGATTTTAAAAATTCTTTGATTCGAACACTAGGACAACGCACCGAGACTTCATTTTAGCTCGATTCTATTACAAACTGTTGCAGGTAGTACAGAAGTTGCAGGTACTGTACTAAGGCACTGGTGAGAGAAACTCTGAATATTGCTAATATCAAGCTGCTGCTGAAGTTTTTCATACGAAAATAGAGAAAAATATCGTCCCTTCGCTTGTTTATAATTCGAATATTGTATAATTAAAAAATGCAGAGGCTTGAGAAACATGTGCTGACTTTTATAATCCCTCGTGATCAAAAATTAATTCGGAAAATACTAATTGAATTAAATTCTTGTGCTGATATAAGAAAAAATAAAACTACCAAATCAAACTGATAACTAGGCATCGGATATTTAGGCACTAAAAATTCGTTTTTAAGCGCCTAAAAAGGCGTTGAAAAAGTCAATAATATGGAGAAAAAAGACACCTCATAAGAGTAATACACAATAAAATGGAAAATTGGTATTTTTTGTCTATATTATTTTGTAAACTTAAATGCACAACACCAGTTCGTATATTTTAATGTTAAACTAGATTTACACATTTACAACTCTTCTACATTTTATTCTTAATAGTTTCCATTAACCAGTAATATTTACATAATACCAGAAACTTTTCAAGGATCACAATTTCAAATTTGGGACGACTGGGAGACAAAATAAGTTTGAATGCGGAGAAGGATATCTGAACGAAGTGACTGGCATATATTTTAGCAATCCAACACTAGCACCACTGAAACCTTCTAGGAATTTATATTTATTTCCACTTAAAATTTCGGTTCCCTCGGCATATCGTCCATGTTCTCAGATCATGGCTGGTATTTATTAGGGAAATAGGGAAATGGAGAAAAATCAATTGGCATACTTTCAGGAATTCACTCGTAATTTTAAATTTCAAGATTTCGTAGTGAATGATCACGTTGGACCATCGCCGATTTTCAGATCTTAGCATTGTATATAAGTATAATAAATACAAGGCAAAAAAGTCCTAAAAAGGTATTTATGCAAAAAATAGGCATTTATGCTAAAATAAGCAAAAATAGGCATTTTAAAACTTCGTCATATGTCATCATTTGTCATGATTCGTGGACATATATTATCAGCCATTGAATAAGTTCTCAAGAAAAAAATAGGCATTTCCCTAAACATCCGATGCCTACTGATAACTATTCACATTATTAAACTGTAAGCCACTCAACACAATCTTATAACATGCTGATTGACTACAGTCACCCGCGTGAGATCTTTATGCAAACTGGAGGGAAATGAAGTAAATCCTTCTCCATCACGTGCTCCCTTCCGACGGCGCAGGTTGACAAAGAGGCAGGTCTGCGAAGAGCATTCACACTTCTGAGAAACTGTCTTCCTTCCCCCCCACCCTCACCGCACCCCGCTCCCCGTCCGCGTCCTCGTCCGCCGTCCTCAATTCCCCCACCGAGGGAGCGTCCGCCGTCGTCTGAATGTTCCTCTTCCCACTTCGTAACAACTCCATTTCGCAACTTTACGGCCCCCGTGTTAGCGTGCTTCCCCTTCCCCCGCGAGACAGGTAGTGCGGGGCGGCGCTGCCGCGCGCGTTGCACGCGCGTCGCCGGACGCGCGGCTTCCGACAGGTTAGCAGCGCTACTTCCGGTGGCGGTGGCGGCGGAGGAGGAGCCTGAGTCGCAGCCAAGACGAGACGAGGCGCAGGAAGAGAAGTAGGGGCGGCGTCTGTCTGAAAGCGTGGCGAAGAAGAGGATTCAGCTGTGAGACAGTGAAACGGGTGAGTGCGGAACCCGCGATGTCAGGGACTTACTTTGTGTCTTTGAGTATAGACACATAGAAAAATGAAAGGTAACATCGGGAGAGATGGCTCAGGGCATCAACTGATATCACTGCAGTCCCTCTGACTGGGAGGTTCTAGGTTCCCGATGGTGGCACGATTTCCGACTTTGCCAGCTATATCGAATTCAATCGCTGTCTGGAGACGCTGGTTGCTCTGATAGGTAGTTTTCCGTGGTTTCTCCGATCAACAACAGGCGAATGCCGGAGCAGTACACTAACAAACTGGCCACGGACAGTGCGCGATCTTTCCTTCCTCTTCCTTCTCCTATCCTCACTCCTTATACGTACACCATAGTGTCGAAAGTTCTGTCACCGTGGGGAGTGTAACTCTACGACCTTCCCGTCAGAGGCACTGCAGTGACATCAGTTGATGCACTGAGCTACCCCTCCTGGTCCGCCACTGGAACCGAGTAGCAATTACCTCTTCTTGAGCCAGTGAGAATTTGTGGGGACAAAAATTCACGGCAGTTCTACCGTTGTACCTCACAGTTACATAGTTTGTGCTTACGTTAACATTTAATTTACAGCAATATTTTACAATAGTTTTAAAAAACAAGGACCTCTTTTATCATCAAAGATTATTCTATTAAATGTCCTTGTTCAAACAAATTTTTGTTACATAAGCATCGAGGCAGCACGTAGAAAATTATATTAATAATGACGTGATACATTCACATGTTACAAATACACTTATATCACCTTAAATGTTGACATTATTTTTGAAGAAACAATAGAATAGTGGTAGAACACGGATTGTATTTGTAGAACATAATCTTGAAAAAATATGAAAATCAAATTCACTTGTTAACGTCATAAGTACTCCAATTTAAATGATGTGTTTCACGAAGTTATGGAGAATTATTTTTTGTAATAAAACAAGTTACAGAGAACAATTTTTGTGATGTAACAAGTAATATGTAAATTAAGTGAAATTCCTCGAGATAAATTAATATTTTAAAAATGTTGGTGGGATAATTCTGAAAAGTATAGCTACGTACTCAAGACGAAATGTAACCATGTGAATTCAAATTGTGAATTATATAAATGTTTTCACAAAGAAATGAGGTTGAGCTTCCAGAGGCTGAGAGGCAGGCTACGAGTAAGAGGCGGGCCATGGCCCTCTGCAACCCTGATCCTTCATGTTGAGCACGTAAGGGGGCCAAGATAGACGCTCCTAGACCTTCACGCCAATGAGGTCGGAGGACGCTGGGAGCATGAAGGAGGAGAGCGTGGTGATGCTTCAGGCGGGAGCGTGGGCACGCTCGTTTCCCCGCAACTTGCCTCCGCGTTTAGCAAAGCTTTCACGCGCCGGAACTTGCCCAGGGTTGGGTGGCCGGGAAGGTGCACTTACTGCGAGCTGACAAATGGCCGGCAATCCATTCGCGGATATGAACAGACAAACGCCGCCACCTTTCTTTTATAATCCTTCCTACGTGGCGAGTGATCTCTTTATCTCCACGACATCTTTGGACGCTCTCGCTCAGATAGTTCCTTTGTGCTCCGTGGTCGGGATGCCCCGGTTGGCACTTTTTTCTAAGCTTCTCGCATTCTCGTATTTCACTTCCAGTTCCTTTGCGTCACGTCTGGTCATCTGGTCAAATGCGTCTTTGGTATATGTGGGGAGGGCGGCGAATGTGGAATTTTCGTGTGTATGTGACACACTTAAGTACGTATTGCCTTTTCGGATGCTTTACTTACAATCTTTGTTCCGGGAATTACCTATTTAAACAACGTCTGAGAGAAAATTTACTCTGGAGTAATTTCATCTTTTTTTGTTCGAAATATATTTCCGCCTACGTGTGTTTTAATTTACCTCTTATATTATTCTCCATATTTTTACACCGATATTATTCCACGTCTTAGTTTCAAATGCATTAAATTACTATGTTAATAGACAGTAAAACAAGAAAGTAAAATCTGAAATATTCACAATAACTAAGATTTGTTAAAGGTCAAGTTTCTTATAAAACAACCTTTTAAATATTCTGAGCTACAGAACTATTAAAATTTTGCTGAGACTTCCCCATTTCTTCAAATATTTTGCGTTGAATGTGTAAAGCAATATAACCAATAATTGCACGGAATTCACGTGAGTTTATCTGAATGGTATCTGAATATTTCTTTCTTAATAATTTCTTTAATATAATCTAGGCGATAGGAACATTTTGCACGAATCCACTCCTGACTCTTTCTAAAAGACAATCATGTAACTTCTAACAGTAGAAACATCACATAACAGAATTAAATTTTCACCAAAAAGATCACAGAATACAAATTGAAGTTTTATATTTTAAGCTCCAGTTTTAATATATTTGAAGATGAGAGGAGAAGAGTTATACTTTTACAAAAGAAGGAAAATATTTTTAACATTTATTTGTATTGCACCAAGAAGGATTCGTGTTGCACGAAGTTCCTAACATTCATAACAAAAAATAAACCGACAGTAATTTAATAATTGTTATATCTTTAGAATTTAACGGTTTATTATCGCAATATTTCACTTTCATTCAAGTGCAAATTGTAAGGATAGGCTTTTTATTCAATGATTGCCTGAAGACGAGCACTCCTCAGAAGGAAATGAGTGATTTATGCGACCCATCCGTCATGGCAGGCGGCGAAGGAACTTTTCCGCAAGCTTTCCCTGCGACGATCCCCCCCCCCCAAACTTGGCTTCGCCGCGCGCGCCGCGGCCTCCGGGATCTTTTCGCGACCACGCCTCTCACCCCTGCGGAACACCCGATCTGCATGCCACGGGCGCCAGCGCTCTCACGCGGCGCGCGTCCGCACTTGCACCCGCCCAATCCACTCCCCTTCCACCACCGATCCTGCACCTGCCGCCCCCACTGTCCCCTAGGGATGGGCGATTATGAACGACTCATCCATTAATGTCTAATTGATGACTATTTTTATAAGATTAATATCATCGATTAATCGTTCACAATTAATCCAATATAATCAATACTATATATTCGATTAATTTCAAATAATGCATAAAATCCTTAATTTTTAATTTGTAAAGTAATGAAGCGATTAGTAACTTAGCTTAGAAAATCTATTTCAAAAACACCCTAATAAAAGGATACGAACCCCGTGTCACCATTTCATTCTTGTTCTCACCCCCTTGCTCGTACTTAAATGCACTACACTACAACACATGTCGGGAGTTAATATCTTGTCTGGGCTGGTGAATGCCCTACTGGTGGAGATTACGAGAGGGGGAAATCTTCCGCAACCAATTATGTAGATTTTTTTTATTTACACAATGAAAATTTACAATCTATTTCATTCCGAAATAATACGTAAATATAATAATTAATTGCTTATACAATATCAAAATAAAATACAGTGATCAAAGAAACAATAACTTACAGAAAAGTCCCCCATTGGTACTTTCCAGGATCAATACACAAGGACTATAACAGAAAAGAGTAGCAATAGTTTGGCGTTGGATCTCACCATCCAGTGGGAGGAACACTTCCACCTCCCGGGATAAAAATTCCCTAAAACACAACACTCGCCAACTATGACACTCAGATTTTTATGAGACCCAGCAGAGGTTGTTTAATCTAAAACATACATTGTCACATTTTTAAGTGCTTTTGAAAATGTGCAGGAAAGTTAGGAGCAAAAATATTAAATGTCTTCAAGTCTCCGTGTATCCATAGGAAACATTAGCAAGGATGGACGAGGCCGAGGGCCTTTGCGTCATATGACGCCAAACGCGATCTTTGATCAACTCAGAGCACTGACAGCAGGGTATCGCCCGCAGAGGTGCCAAAATGGATTTTCGAATACTTGTCTCAGCGTTTTTTACGACCGTGATAATTATTTACATGGTCTATACTCACTGTTATACATATGTGTAATATTCTTAACAGTCGTACATACAGAACCCTTACTATAATATCGTACTTGTCAGGTATCATAATTTTTTGATCCCGGTGAATAAGCTGATAAGTCATAAACACTTAATTTTACAGGATAACAAAAAACATATTTTAACCAAATTAAATTGGGGATTAATGCTATTCAAACGAAGGTGATATTGAAACGAAACTATTTGTGTGTAGATTTTGTTATCATTAATCCCTGATTTACAGCATTAGTTTAAAGTTGTTTTTTACTCCCCTGTAAAATTAAGATTTTTTGACTTTAAGCTTATTCACCGGGGTCAACGAATTATGTTAGTTTCGTGTAATATTAAGATAATGCACAATTGAATAGGCTAAGAGGAAAATTTTGTAGAATTTTTTTTTGTCTTTTCGAAAAATTCATCCGTTTGTTGGCGGGTCTTTTCATTTTTAGTGGTTTGGAAGTCGCCATCAAATGTGAATGCTTATCCAAGAAATTTTTTATGAAATTGTTCCTGGCAAGATGAAAATGCGAGGAGTGTAAAATTGTCCCGGAAATGGAACAGGTGCGGAAATGCACCTGAAGCAAATATCGTGTTCCATATCTTTCCTGTCGCGCCCGCCCGCAGCCACAAGCTCCCGATTACGCCTGGCTAACGGCCGACGGTGACGCTACGAAAACTAATATTTTTGTTTATAACTCGTATTCTAGTAAGGTTTAGAGAATTCGACAAGAAATGTTAGTTTAATAGCAAGGGACCAAGATTACGGGACCTGTATGGATCTAGGCTCCAGATTTGGAACTCACGAATTTAACGATAGCTAAAAATAATCCGACAGTAATTTAATTGGTCGGTCCCCATCCTGGTACAAGATGGTCCAAAAATCTGACCAGAAACTGAAACAAATTGAAATGTACTAAAAGATTCCAGAATTTTTGGTAGCTTTACTTTTCACTTTTTAAATATCAATGATTCAAGTCAGTTCTCTTCAATTAACTGGAAAATTGTACAGGATATATAATTAAAAATAATGTGTGGAATAATATCCATGATTGAATATTATTTGCTGTAATTATTTGAAATTAATTTAAAGTATTCCCGGTTCAGATGCATTCAGATGCATTTTCAGATTCAGATGCAGATTCAGTTCACATTCAGATGCATTTTTGAATATCTCTCAATTTTGTCTTACTAGCAATGCAAGTTGTATGTTTACTCATACCCTGATTCTGCTTATACACGAAGAAGTGCACTTCACTCTAACATTAAAAGTTACCAATAAACTGCGAACAAGGAGGTAATGATATGTTTTCAACAAACCGATTTGAATTTTGTTGTTTAGAAGTATTCTGAATTTTTTGAAATAAATAATTAAACATTTTTGTATCTAAACTTCATTTAATGGATGTACAACATTCTGCCTTGAATGAGCTCATATGATACCTGTCAAAGCAAGGACACAACTGATGTGGATAATGTAATGGGCGAAAGACGAGCGGAGATAAGGCAATATTGAAGCTGGAAATCAAAGTGAATCAGTGGTAAAATAAAACTGAATGGAGAGAAGGGGATGCGGGAATCTCAAGAGAAAAACTTAGTATGAGACAAACGAAAACAAAAAATGAAGAAGAGTGGAAGGAAAATAGAGGTTGAGGAGGTCGAGGGTGTAACAATGACAAAGGAAATGAGAAAAATTCTGGCGGGGACAAGAGCGAGCAACCGGACCATGAAAGATGATATTATAGAATAAAATACAAGACTACGAAAATAGAATGATGATGACAGGGAGAGCAAAGAGAGATCAAGTCAATGGTGAAGAGGCATCAATAGTGAGGGGAAGATGAAAGTGGGTACAAAATGTATCGAAGAATGAATGAATGAGAACAGTAGTGAAAGACAATTGTCGAACAAAGACTGGGTAGAGAAAATGAGAGCGGAGTAGGAGGGAAGAGAAGAAGAAACTAATAGTGAGGGTGAAGACAAAGCAAAAAAGTGATGAAGACGTATTATTAGGGCAGAGGATGATGAGAGCGGTGTAGAAGACAAGACAAAGAAAATGAAGATATATCGCTAGAACAGGGGAGGATAATAGTGGAGACAAAGGAGAGGTGAGAAAAGTGAGTACGTATCACTAGAGTTGTGGAGGATAATTCTGGGGGCAAAGACAAGGCTAAGAAACTAATGAGGACGTATCTCTAGCGTAGGGGATGATGAAAACGGGAACAAAAACTGGGCGGGGTCGATGTCGAGGCCGCATCAGCGGGACAGGGGCCGGGTGCTTGCGCTGTGCGGAGGCGGGGGGGGGCGAGGGGGCGTGTGGGCAGGCGGGGGCGGCGGACGGCGAGCGAGAGAGACAGCCGTGCCGTCGCGACGTAGAAGCTGAAGGGCGAGTCGATGATTTATCACCGGTCGTGCGGCGCATTACTTACCCGGATTACAGCGCTCATTGTCGGGCCGCGTCCATTGTCGCGCGCCAATCCGCGCCCCGCCATTCACGCACTGGGATTACGCCTCCATAGGGACGTGGTCGGCCCCGCCCCCCCCAGTCCACCCCGCCTCTCCCCGCCACACCCTACTCCATCCCACCCCACTGTACCCTCCTGCCCTGCCACACCCCGCCCCGCCCCGCCCCGCCCCACCCCGCCCCTGCCACGCCCCTCCTCTCCACGCCCATCACCTTCCCGCCCCTCACAGCCCCGCCCTGCCCGGCTACGCCCTGCCCCGCTCCGCCCCGCCCCGCCCTGCCCCGCCCCGCCCCGCCCTGCCCCGCCCCGTCACGGCCCGACCCGTCCCCTCTCGTCCAATCCCGACCCGTCCCGTTCCGCCCCGCCCTGCCCTTTCCCATCCCGTCCCGCCTTGTCCCTCCCCGCCCCGTTCCGTCCCGTCCCGCCCCGCATTGTCCCGTCCCGTCCCGTCCCATCCCATCCCGTCCCGCACCGCCCGGTCCCGTCCCGCCTCTCACAATCCCGCCACTCACAGTCCCACCTCTCCACGCCCCGCCCCTTTCCTGCCAAGCTCATTCCAGCCCCTCCCCTCCACGCCCTCCACGCCCCTCCCCTCCACGCCCCTCCCCTCCCCTCCACCTCCACGCCCCTCTCCAGCCCAGCCCCGCCCCTTCCCTGCCCAGCCCATTCCCGCCCCGCACCTCCCATCGACCCTCCACGCTCCGCCCCCTTCTCCGCCCCGCGTCCCCCTCTCCGTCCCATCCCTGCCCCGCCCCGCCCCTGCCTCGCCCCTGCCTCGCCCCTGCCCCGCCCGCAGCGTCTTGTCAGAGACCTATTGAAGGATCAGTTGGACGCAGCAGGTGCCCTGGGCGAGGTCGCGTCATCGAGGCGCTGTGTTGAGGGCGCTTAGATGTTGCTAGCTCTGCGGTGAGAGGCTGACAATACCGTCGATAGTAGGCTGATTTCTTATGTGATCTCTCTGAGGATGACAATGTTGAATGCTCTATATCTAAATACTTTGATTTTACGTCTATGTTGGCAGCCATTAAATACTCTAGGCTAACTACACTAGTAACACGCCATGTTTACCAAGTATAAAGTTGTATGAGAGAGAATTTGATTCCAAATATTTTAGTATATTCTGTATTTTTAAAATATTTGCGGTTGCACAAGTCTTGATTGATTAATAGTGATAACGGGCGCTAAGGTAATGGGTCCCGTAAATGTTGTGCACATTTTTTGCTGGGCAACATCAACCGTCGACTTGCGGGCTTTTCCTCAACCAGGTATCTCCCACCAATGGGGCACCGCCCCAGCCGAGACAACCTCCCGTCATATGTGGTAATGTAGAGCAAGTAAGTGTAAGAGAAGGAATAGGAGAGTGAATGAGAAGGGAATATCGCGAGCGGTCCGTGGCCCGTTTGTTTGGGTACTGCTCTGGTATTCGCCTGGTGTTCATCGGAGAAACCACAGAAAACTACGGATCAGACTAGCCGGCCTCTAGAATTCTCCCACTGACAGCGACAGAACTCAACCTAGCTAGCTGGGATTTTGAAACACAGAGTTGAAAATCCTGTCACCGTCAGAACTCGAACCTCAGAATCTCCCGATCAAAGGTACTGCAGTGACATCAGTTGATGCCCTGAAACCACCTCTCCCGTTATAAGTCTTAATATTGTTAATTCCTTACTTAAATTCTATAATATTCTTCTATTAGTTACTTGCTAATATACAAATGCGAAGTTGGTGTATGCAAAAAATAGTTGTTTTACTTTTATTTTTCTTCATGTTCGTTTGTGGACCTCAGAATAAAATATAAATAATATTTTTCATGTGGGAAAATTAATATTTTGCTTAAACTTAATAAAGCAATAAAATTGCAGCAATAAAAAAGCAGCAATAAAAAAGCAGCAATAAAATTGTATCTGTTTTATAGTATCGACAGGAGAACTACATCATTAATTATTCAGAAAATATTTTTTTTTGAAACACAGCAACTCTCAACGCTTTGTAAATCTGCACAATATTTCTATTTCCTATCACTATTCTCCCATTACTTGTTTGCTGATCTACTTCCGTCCATAATTGTCTTAGAGTTGATATTAATCGTGAACTATTTAAATTTTTTAATTTATCATTTTTATACATCATGAATGGGCTTTTCTCTAATATCCTTTTGAATACTACACTCATTTTTCAATGTTTGTTCCTAATACATCGGGACATTAAAAATTATCTTTTGCAATATTTCACAACTTTTAACAGTGAAGTGCTTAGAGACACTTGCTTAGAGACTCGTTTAAAAAAAGTTGTTGAGTTTTTTTTATTTCTTAATAAATGGACATACGCAACCTGGAGGATTTTTGTAGTGAAATATCATGCAGGCGTGCTCGCAGGGCGGCAGAGGGGCCGTGCTCCTTCTTAAAGTTTGCGACTGATGGCGGCAGGATTTTCGACACTAGCTTTTCAGCTAGGTCGAATTCACTCGCTGTCTGGAGGAGAATTCTAGCGGCCGGCTGCTCTCATCGATAGTTTTCCGTGGTTTCTCCGATCAACACCAGGCGAATGCCGGAGAAGTACCCTAACAAACGGGCCACGGACCGCGCGCGATCTGTCCTTCCTCTTCCTTGTCCTATCCTCTCCCCTTACACACTCACTTACACTAACATGCACACTAACTAACACACTATCACATTTCGGGAGACCGGTCGGGAGCTTAGAGCTTGTCCTGGCTTTGTCCCTGCTGATGGGAGAGTCCTGGTTAGGGAAAACCCCACTAGCCGACGATAGGTCGGTGCCGGATCTCGCCATCCAGCGGGGGAAGATCACCCCTAACTCTCGATAAAAACATGTACTACACTAACGAGACTAATGACCAAAGCAGTTGACGCGTCGGGAAACACGAAAAATCAATCAATCAAATTTTGAGAGCGTTCCCGAAGCCCTAAGAAATAAAAACATGTTGTAAATACAATATAATCAATTCTTTATTTTACTCGCTTTTAAGCTGATACTATCGGGAATTGACTGACATTTGGAAAAGGAGTGTTCCAAACCATTTAGTAAGCCTGAAAATGGTTCAACATAAAATCAATGGGGCTTGTCAATCATAGCAATAAATTTACAATATCATTCTCACTGTATGATATTTCATTTATTTACTCAGAAAATTATTAATGTTAATAAAAGGGTGTAATGGAAAAGGCGGCCCAGAGTTACCTCAAATATAGTTACCGCCCTCTTTTAGGCTGGACGCCCCTAGCGTATTCCATCTCATATTGGTTTGTTGGTGAAGTGATGTTGTTACTATAAATTCCATCTTACAGATATTTGCCAAATTTTCACCATATGACCTCAATTCATTCTTTGATATGTACTTTTGCCAATGAAACAAAATAATGAAAACAGTTTCATTTTTGCCAGCAATCCATGAAAACGTCCAGACGAAAAAGGTCAATAGAGAAACAGCCGCTTGAAACTAAATTTATTTATTTTGTATGATATGTATTAGAATTCGCCTCAACTAAGGCGAAAATTTGAATTAAAGTTTCTAGAAAAGGACTGAAAAATTGTCCCCGTCAATAGGTAAAGATACAAAATTCGTCATTTAGTCGAAAGATGACTTCTTCCTTCATGAAAATGTATTGCCTTCTTACCAAGATTGTAGGATTTGAAGTTCGTTAAGAATCAGATCTGCATTAGGGACGATTGCGATGTACAACAGGAGTAATAGTAGTTGTTTGGCATTGAAGAGTTTTTTCTCACAGAAGTTTCGCCATTGATGGGTGTTCCTGTATACGGACTAAGAATACATTTTTTCTAAAATAGTGAACTCGATACTCCTTATGCAGTAATGTGAGGTTTCACTTCAAATCAAGTACGTAAACTAAACGGTTGTGTTCCAAGACCATAATTTCGTAATTTGAGGTATTCACCAGTGCACTGGGCTCACGTTACGTAATTTACATGTCTTCCTTCTTGTATAAACATATGTGAATACCTCATGTGAATGGGGTATGAATAATATAAAGAAAATAAACATAGGGTTAAATGCTCCAACACCTGTTCTGAAGCCTTCTCTCACCAACTCACGCTAAATGGAAACACATTCAACATACTCCAACTAGATATACGGATGCTTAACTAATGTTAAGCTTAAATAATGCTAACTAAAGAGGAAATATAAAACTGGCAGAATGAATTTCAATGCTTTGACATTCATTCTTCACGTTTTACATTTGCTCTTTTTTTCGAAATATAGGGATATATTTTACGTTTTTTCCCCCAATGAAATTGCCATTACGAAATAAATCTTGGTAAAATAATTAGGGAAGGTGCCAAGAAGCAACCTTGAATTCTTGTTTTCCTTAATAAATCTTGCATTTACAGTTAACTAAGTATACTCCCATTTACAGGGGCACATTGTCCATTACTGACTATACCTACATTATAGCGTAATTATGTAATAAATTAGGGCGTTATCGGAAACGTCTTGTAGTGGCTTCAATAAAAATCTATTCACAGGAGGCTTAAGACCAGAATGGATGGGTGCCTCTGTATTTTCGAGGATTAATGGAATATCTCCTGGACACTTAGGGTCTCCATACAAGCGCAGGATAAGACGTGGTATTTGCGGACGATCTTCCATACTCCATTATCGTCGCAGTATTTACCTGGGTTCGGGGATTGAGATTTAATCCAAGTTGCCTTGCCCGCATAGGGGACCAGAGAATAGTTACTTCATCGCGCAAACATATATTAGATAAAACAATAGCGGTTGACATTGTTTGCAAAGTATACATAGATAAAACTATATTTAAAATAATATTTTCAAGTTTTTTAAATTCATTAGATTATTTACTTTTTATTTACTGAAATATGTTTTATATTTATCTCTTGTAATACCAATTTTCCAAAGAAAAATTGAATCTCTTTAAAAATACATCAGATAAATGTATTCTAATTATATTACATATTGCTGTTCACAATATTACAAAAATTCCTTTTGTAATACACTACATACATGCACTACACTACCACATACTCCGGGAGACCGGTCGAGAGCTTAGAGCTTGCCTCAGCTGGGGTGGTGCCCCGCTGGTGGGGGAGTCCTGGTTAGGGGGAAACCCCACTAGCCGACGGTAGGTCGGCGCCGGATCTCGCCATCCAGCGAGGGAAGATCACCGCCATCTCCGGAGAAAAAACATGCACTACACTAACGGGACTAATGACCAAAGCAGTTGACGTTCCCGGAAAAACCAATCAATCAAAAATATAATAATATAATATAATACATTGTATGTCAATGTCTATGTCAATATATATATATATATATATATATATATATATATATATACATACAATAATAATACATTCAATAGACAATTAGGTTTAACCTTAACAAAACGAACACCAGCTCTAGATGTCGTGAACTCTAACCTACTGAATGTTTCGGCGGTGGCGGTGTCAGCAATGGCGTTGGCGTCGGTGCTTACGTTCCACCGCCCTCCATTCCGCCTATCGCGGCTGGCGCTCGTTTGAGAACGCGACACCGTCGCCATGACTCCCGTTATCTGCCTCAAAGCCACCGCCTAAGCCTCCCGCCTTAACACTGGCACTACGCGCCTCTGGCGTAGGCTGTGCGAACGCCAATGGCGTGGTGGAAACCCAAACTCTGGTGGCTGTACGACACATCGTGACCATGTACAGCACTCGTACAGTCGCTCCTAACCGGACACGATGGAACCCGACACCTGTTCACCAACTCAGAAGTTTGCTTCCAATAAAACTTTTGTAGAAATGTAAATTTCCGTTGGGGAAAGTTTGATTGTAGAAAATGCATTGAAACACAGTTAAATAAGCATGTTTAATTATCAAGAATTATTTTGTAAACAGCTGTGCTCAGAGGGTAATAAGGAAATTGATATTGTAGCCCGAAAATGTTTGAAGACACAAATGGTACCTCGATAGCACGCCTACAGTATTTCGTTCCCATACAAGATCGCCTTTAACCTCCATGAACTTGAACTTCTTTATTTAAAAACTGAATATTTTAAGGTGGTCACCCGATGAAAGTGGTGTCTGATTAATCCAATTCTGGTTAGGAGGATGGGAACTGTTAATTCAACTGCAAATGCAACAGAAAACATGTTCATTATTATTGTAAAAAAATAAACGAATGAAAAATTACATTTAATGATGAATATTTCGAATTTACAAATTCAACATTTCATATTTCGTCCAATTAGGAAATTTGTGAATTATACGAGTGGATCGTAAAAATGTACTGACCTGGCGTTTCATGTTTTTCTGATAATTTAGATAGCTATTGAAGTGTAATATGAACAAAAAACTCACTGCAAATAACAAATTGCTAAATTGTACAGTTCAAAGAGATTTTTTTTCAAAAGCAAAGTGCTTAAAAATCTGTTCAGAAAATTATTTCAACGTAATTCATTAACAATATGGCTCCTTATATCAAAATTACTGTAATAACTAGCAATTCCAACCAGCATATATACTCTGTAATTATATTATCGTTGATTTTTACAGCAAAGATAGTTCAGAATACGTCAGTAATCTGCTCATACCCTCTCTTCATGCCGTGCTTTTCTTTTCTTCTTTCCCTCTTCACAAACATATTCCATCTCTTTAGTTTCATAATTTTTGTTATTCATTCAATTCCCCAACTTCATAAAACCGACTTACCACAGTCACTTCACTTTACCACAATCTTATCTCGATAGCAAACCTTCTTAAACCTCCGACATCACTTACATATCCAATTTACAATCTCCCTTTCACACACGAGCTTTTCGTCGGCGCCACACAACGCGAGTCCGTGGCGCGCGTCAAGCGGCTAAGCCGCCGGCGGGAAGCGCAAATCTGCGCCGGCGCAACCCCATTCCGTGCAAAGCGGATCCGCCCACGCGTCAGCGCAACACGCGGCGGTCGTCACTAAGCATGGCGTCCGCGCCACGACGTTACTAATCGCGCCGCCAGCGCCAGCAAGGCCCCCGCCAACCCTTTGGAGGAGATACCCCGCACTTCGCGGCTTCCACCAAGGGTCACTTGATTGATTGATGGATTTTTTCGTGTTTCCGGGCGCGTCAACTGCTTCGGTCATTATTCCCGTTAGTGTAGTGCATGTTTCTTTCTCGGGAGATGGCGGTGATCTTCCCCCGCTGGATGGCGAGATCCGGCGCCGACCTACCGGCGGCTAGTGGGGTTTCCCCCTAACCAGGACTCTCCCACCAGCAGGGTTCCGCCCCAGTCGGGACAAGCTCTAACTTCCCGACCGGTCACCCGGAATATGTGGTAGTGTAGTGCATGTTAGTGTAAGTGTGTGAGTAAGGGGAGAGGATAGGACAAGGAATGGGAAGGACAGATCGCGCGCGGTCCGTGGCCTGTTTGGTAGGGTACTGCTCCGGCATTCGCCTGGTGTTGATCGGAGAAACCACGGAAAACAACCGATCAGAGCAGCCAGCCGCTTGAATTCTCCTCCAGACAGACTGAATTCGACCTAGCTGAAAAGCTAGTGTTGAAAATCCTGCCGCCGTCAGGAGTCGAACCTACGACCTCCCGGTCAGAGGCGCTGCAGTGACATCAGTTGTTGCAGTGAGCTACCGCTCCCGGGCCAAGGGTCGCCTCTGTGCGAGAGGGCTTTACTCTTTGGGAGAAACACGTTCGAGGAAGACACAGCATGGTGTATATCATGATGACTGAAAGGAAGAGATTCAATTGAAGGGCTCTGGAGAACAAGGGGCTATCCCATTTAGACATAGTTCTGAGATAATGAATTACCTGAACTTCGTATAACTCAATACATTTTTTAACTTTTAAACTAAGTGCAATTGCATATGTCCTTACTGGATTTAAATAACAGATTACAATAAAAGAATAATATTAGAAGTTTTGTATAATGCTAATAACTTAATTTGTGTGTAATAATGTGGGATAGCCCCTTGTTCTATTGAGCCTTTCAGTTCTGGTGGTGGCGGGGGACGAGGGGATACGTAAGAAAAGTTTTGGCAGCTTATCGGCGAAACTGATGTTCAGCGACATACGGTCAATGGGAGAACGTGTTTGCCCAATTAGCTGCTGTCATTTTTTGTACTTTCTCTCACCCTGCCTCCAACACCGGAGTTGAGTCGCTTTACAGTATTCATGGTGAGTATTGTCACTTCTCTCAATACTTTCGAAATGGTTTTATTCTCTCCTTCGGTCAACTCTCCTCTTGTGCAAAAACGTGTTTTTTTATTTTCAGAAAACATACTTTGATCTAAAAATTAATTGAAAATTACCCTTTCTTTAAAGACTCATTTATTCTTTCTTTAAAGAAATGAAAAAGGCTTTGTAGAGAGTGAACTGACATTTTTTTCGTATGTATTGGTTTCTCTTTCCGGTAAAAGGTAATTTTCACAAATACGAAGAGGTATTTTCCCAGTAATTTATCAGGATCTTTTAAATTAAACTCTTGTAATAATCACAGACCATTCGAGCAGAATTTTCTCTTCTCTTTTTGACCTTCCATCAACTACAGTATTGAACCGCGTACACCATTCGACCAATCCTTTCAGTTCTCCGTTCCCTCTCAGACCAGCTAACACTATCGGCAACGCGACCGCTCCTCTCGCGTCAGTCGTCGGTAAGAGCTCCTCTGCAGGGCCCTCCTGCTGCTGCCGCCGCCGCCGCGCTGGGGAGCTTTTCGCGGGCGGCGCCTCGCCCCAGGGCGGAGCGCGCGCCCGCTCGTGGCTAAGCCTCGGGCGAGTGGTGCAAATCTGCGACCGCCCTCTCCGCGGCAAAGCGCCCTCGACGCGCGCGTTCACGCACGGCGCGCGGCGTTCGTCACCCGTCGCGGCGACGGCGGGGGCGGGGGTGGGGGCGGGAAGGGAAGGCCGGGGTCAGCGCCTCTGGAAACGAGAAGCGGCGGTGGCGGGGCGGAAGCCGGGGCAGAGGCAGATGCGGAGGGAGAGGAAGTGGATGTTGTGACTGTACCAGTGGCGGAGGTGGGGGCGGGATTTATGGCGCAGCCAGTGGCAGTGTCGTTGACAGAGGCAGAGCCAACGCCAGTGCCAGCGGCGGTGGCAATGGCAGAAGCTGTGTCAGCGACAGTGACGAGACGGAAGCGGAGGCGGAGGTGGAAACGGAGACGGAAGCCGAAATGGAGGTGGAAGCGGAGGGGGCAGTACAAGTAGAGACGGAGTTGGAGGCTGAAGCGCAGGTGGGAGCGGAAGTGGAAGAGGAGACGGAACCGAAGGCAGAGGCGGGAACGGAGGTGGAAGCAGGGTGGAAGTCCAGGTGGAGGCAGAAATGGAGGTGGAAGTGGAGCGGAGGGATCGGAAGATGAGGCGGAAAACAATGTGGAGGCGGAAGCAGAGGCAGCAGCGAAGAGAGAAGTGGAGGCGGAAACGGAGCGGGCACTAGAAGTAGAGGCGGAGTTTGAAGCTGAAGCGTAGATGGGAGCGGACGGGTAACTGAAGTGAAGGCGGCAGCTGAAGCGGACGAGGAGACCCAGATTGAAGCGGTGATTGAAGCGTGTGCAGAAGCGAAGACAGAAGTGGAGGCGAAAGCGCAGGCAAAAACGGAAGCAGAAGTGGGATGGAAGCGGAGGTGCAAACACAAGTGAAGGCGGAGGCAGAAATGGAGGTAGAAGCGGAGGGGGAAGCGGAGACAAGTGGTGGAAGATGTGGAGGCGGAAGCACAGGCGAAAACGGAAGCGGAAGCGGAGACAAGTGGTGGAAGATGTGGAGGCGGAAGCACAGGCGAAAACGGAAGCGGAAGCGGGGCGGAAGCGGAGGTGCATGCACAAGTGAAGCGGAGGTAGAAGCGGAGGCACAAGCGGAGGTGGAAGCGGAGGCACAAGCGGAGGCAGAAACGGAGGTAGACGTGGAGGTGGAAGCGGAGGTGGAAGGGGAGGTGGAAGCGGAGGTGGAAGCGGAGGTGGTAGCGGAGGTAAAAGTGGAGGTAGAATCGGAGGCAGAAGCGGAGTCAGATGCGGAGGTAGAAGCGGAGGTAGAAGCGGAGGTAGAAGCGGAGGTAGAAGCGGAGGTAGAAGCGGAGGCACAAGCGGAGGTAAAAGTGGAGGCAGAAGCGGAGGTAGAAGCGGAGGTAGAAGCGGAGGTAGAAGCGGAGGTACAAGCGAAGGTAGAATCGGAGGCGGAAGCGGAGGCGGAAGCGGAGGTGGAAGCGGAGGTAAAAGTGGAGATAAATGTAGAGGTAGTATCAGAGGTAGAAGCGGAGGTACAAGCGGAGGTAGAAGCGGAGGCGGTAGCGGGGACGGACGATGAGGCGGAACATAACCTGGAGGCAGGAACGGGGGTGGAAGCAACGTGGAAGCGGGCGGAGTCGGACGCAGCCAGTGGCAACGCCGGAGGCAGCGCGGTCGCGCCAATGAGGACGTTGGCAGCGTCACCCGCAGAATCTCCGCCCCGGTTTGTATAGACGCGTCGCCAGCCGCCGCTCCCAGGGTGGCCGCTAGGCGCGCGCCCGGCTGTAGTAAGCCGCGCAGTGAATGCTCTGGGCCCGTTTGAATAGCAAACAGGCCTCCGCGCGGGAAGCCCGCTTGCTTAATGCAGGGGATCCGGCCCCTCAACTTTATGGTAATCCCGGAATTGAACATGTAAAATGGAGAATGCGATGTCGACTTCATTACGGTTGCAGTTGCGGCCGCGATTGGTTGCCGAAGCAATAACGGGCCTTTCGAGAACGAGAGGTTGATATCTATCGCAGGTCGATTTCCGCGCGGTGATGTTTGTGAAAGAAGCTTTTCTTGGTGGACGATTGTAAAGCAATGATACATAATATTTATAATCAGATATTGAAATTAAAGAAAAATAACGAAATTGGTAGATTATACTGTAACTTACTGATATAGACCTAACAAACACTGATCTTTGTTTTTATTTTAGACTTACGAAGTTCTTTAATAAATATTTGAAATCTTACGCACATTTTAAATAATTTATATTGTCATTCCTAATGTATATTCTACAGACTTGATTTTTGAGTGTATTCATATTCATTAATCGTTTTACAGTGGCACCCAATTTTAGTTTTGTTTTATATTTGCGTTAGCAAAGGTGCATAAATGGAAAACAGTTGATTGGATGAAATTTGCGTATACCAATTATTCAGTCACAGAAATTAAACATACATTTACAAGACATATGAGATCAATTTAAAATGCAACAGTTAATGATTAAGCATTTTCCAAATACAAACAAATCATAGCCTCATTATAGGTGCAGATACTGTGTGAAAACTTGTTTATCAAAAATTTCTCGTCACTTTTATTAGATCAAAACAGCACTACAGCTTGATACATTTGGTAATGATGCGCTAAAGACGTAGAGCCTGGATGGTGATATCTAAGTAAGGGGTTACGCAATTAGGTTCTCGACACATTAATTTGTACGTAAAACACATGTAAAAACTGATCATTGCGAGACGAAAAAAATCTCGACTTTCTCTCCGTCATCGCATCCAAGTAAGTAGCACGAAGGGAAACCGGAAATCCTCCGGCGTTCAACACAAGATCCCAGGGGGCAGCTCAAAATTACGCCCGGCAGTCCCAAGAACGATACTTGAGAACTCCACCCCGTGGCGAGTCCTCCAGAGAAATTCGGGCGCCAGAAGGGCAGGCGAACAAGTGGTTTAAATATGCTTAATTTGAAATTCATTGTACCGAGGAACTCATTAAACTTATGGGGAACAGCGCTGGTATTAGATCCTCCGTAATTGAATCTCGGTCTGGATGAGGAGAAACCTTTCCAATTATTGTGCGCCCGGGGACGGCCGAGAACCGGCGCCGTCGCCACGGGTGTGGTGGAGGCGCCTTAGAGCACACGAGAGAGACGGAGATAAAGAGAGAGCGATAAAGAGAGAGGAAGAGAGGGAAACTGAGTGTGAAGGAGGGATATAGAGTGTGAGAAACGGATATGGAGAGCGAGAAACGGATATGGAGGGTGAGTGACGAAAAGACTGAGAGCATGGGAAGAACAGGGTGAGAGCAAGGGGGGACAGTGTGAGAGCGAGGGAAGGAAACGGTGAGCGCGAGGTAGGTAGAGGGTGTAAGAGAGGGAGGGAGAGGGTGAGAGGGAGGGAGAGGGTGAGAGGGAGGGAGAGGGTGAGAGGGAGGGAGAGGTGAGACAGAGGGAGGGAGAGGGTGAAAGCGAGGGCGGAAGAGTGTGAGGGCGAGGGATGGAAAGGGTGAAGGAATGGAAAGGGTGAAGGGAGGGAGAGGGTGAGAGAGATGGTAGGAGAAGGTGACAGCAAGGGAGGGAGAGCGTGTGAGAGAGGGAGGGAGAGGGTGAGAGAGAGAGAGGGAGGGTGACAGCAAGGGAGGGAGAGGGTGAGAGCGAGGAATAGAAAGGGTGAGAGCGAGGGAGGGAGAGATGGAGAGGGTGTGAGAGAGGAAGGGAAAGGGTGAGAGAGGAATGGAGAGGGTGAGAGGGAAGAAGAGGGAGATAGCGAAGACAGGAGAGGGTGAGAGCGAGGGACAGAAAGGGAGACAGTGAGGGAGGGTAAGGGTGAAAGAGATGATAGAGAGGGTGAGAGCGAGGGAGGGACAGGGTGAGAGTGAAGGAGGGAAATGGCGTAAGCGAATGAGAGAGAAGGAAAGCAAAGACAGAAGAGGGTGAAAATAGGAGACGCAAAATAAATGAAGTCGGTGATGTTGACAGTGAAGCAGAGGGATTCGTGTGAGCGGGTAGTCCAGACCGAGCAGTGAAGGGATGATGTAAAGGGGGGGGAGGTTTGGGGGAGCCGTTTTGTGAACTTTGCCGAGGGGGGCGATCCCGGCCCGTTGTCTTGCTCAGACGGTGCCGGATCCACCAACGCTTCCGCCAGGCACGGTTCGCTCCACTGGCCTTATCTGCTCCTCTGATTGAAATGCCTAATTAACGAAGCAATTGAGTGCGCTCGGAGATATTGTCTCAGTTACGGGAAAGAACATCTGACAATGAAGGCCATGAGAATGATTCAAAGTTATTATTATTCTAGAAATGCATTATTACAGATATATTATTAAAATATAATTTTGAAGGTAGATATATATTTTTTTTAAATTCCAGTAGTGTATGACTTAGTGTAGGGATCACAGAATTTTGAAAATGTGCACACAATTCACTTTTCCCCATAGCACGTCATACGCAGTTTTAACTGTTTTTTGACGTAAAATAATTAACTAAATAAATAAATAATAACTGATAAAGTAAACTTGAACAACTGAATTATTGTGTATTATTGTCCTGAGAAATTTTGTCGCTAATCTTCTTCAAATAATAAAGGTAACATCTTCACTAAGAAGTGACACACATAGTAAATGAATAAATACATTAAGGACTACTTAATAACGCAATTTACAAAAAATAGTAACTTAAGTTACATAAAAAGATTGCCACGTTCGTAAAATGAACTACACATATTTTTTTCACAAAATGGTTTTACACATTTTTTATCACTGAACTAAATCCGGAGATGAAATCAGACATGTTTAACTATCGGAAGTAAATATAATTCTTTTGTTGGGAATAGATGAATAAAACATACATTATGGTGGCGTTTATTTGGTTTGTTAGCAAATTCTTTATGAAATTATGTGCATAGTATTGAATAAGATTTTCGCTGCATGAGAATAGTAGTCTCATGAAAATTAACCATTTTAAAGAATAGTCATAACGAAAGAGAAAGTTCTAGAAGGGCGGAAATTCAAGAAGGGCAAAGACGCCCACAGGAAACATGCGGATTCCTTTTCTTCATCTACTATTTCAACACTAATTAGCATTTTTCAGGGAAGCGAGAAAATTTATTCTCCAATTTCAACTGTCTTATTGCCAAAAGTTTGGATTTTATCTTCATTTAGTTCGTTTTAGTTTAATCTTAGTACTGTGAATTTGACTTTGTGATTATACTTTAAACACGATTTACTTCTAGAAATTATTTGGAACTAAAAGTGATGTCTTTTTGCATGATCATCAAATAATATAAATATTCATTAGAAAACTTTGAGACAACTTCGTGATCAATTTAAAGCTACCTGAAGTCAAATGTAAGCCTGTAGATGCCATAAAATATTTGATAATTTATATCAATTCAAACAGCCGATACACATTATATCCCGCTACATGTTTGAATTGAACTTTTGCTGCGAATGGTAATTCATTTTTCTTTCAGACTGACGTCAATGTATTTTTGAGGCAGTTTTCATAAAAGTTAGGCAAAAGCTATTACTTATACTTTCAATAAAATTAATGAATTAATACATCTGAATTTCCACTGCCGATTCGTTAATATGTTGTTGCACAGTTTTGCACAAGTTTCTACAGTTTTCTACTTAGGTGCATATACAATTACGTCCAGAAATACAACTTATTCTAAGTTAATATCCTTCAAGAACAAAATTTCAATATCGATTCGTATGGGTACTATACAATTACTTATGAGCTGGAGTTTCAAAATGTTTTACTTCTTAAAAAGTATAACTAGTGGTGCTATACAATGGCACAGTTTCTCGCTTTATATAGTTTTCGTAATTCTGTGCTAGCTTTTCGGTTTTGCTTCACTCTCTTCCCAGCTGTGGTGTATTGCCACTTGAAGTACATTTGCTCATTTTTTCGGTCCCTGTAACTGTTACAGTGACTATCCCATTACATAATCGTTGGCAAATCTGACCACATTCTCATCTGGTCCTACAAGTTTGTAACATGTATTCTGAGACATACGTATTTATTTAGTCAAAAACAGTCAAAAACTATATGTGACGTATGGGGGAGAAAATCATCTGCGCACGCTTTCTTGAGTTTCAGAATCCCTTCCCAACAATTTAACTATTAATAGTTGAAAGATGAAATGATAATAATAATAATAATAATAATAATAATAATAATAATAATAATAATAATTAATAATGATAAATTTTAAAAAGCGAGAGATTAACATGTCAAAAACTAGATATTTTCGTTGCCGAATTATAAAAAATCCTTGCAACGGTAAACGAACGAACAGATGTGATTTTTCTCTATTGCTAACAAATAGAAACTCACTCTAAGCTTTACTACTACTACAAGCCAAAGGAAAGCTCAACAAAACGTGCTTTTTTACTAATACGATATCTAAAACGTGCTTCGACAAAGTGCGTGCCATTTGCAACGAAATTTCCACACCGATTCTTCCATTGTACCTCTGTCGGCGAACTGCTAATTCTTTGATGCCGGTGAATAAGCTGATAAGTCATAAACACTTAATTTTGCAGGAGACAAAAAAAATTTTAATAAATTAAATTAGGGACTAATGATATTCAAACGAAGGTGATATTCAAACAAAACTATTATCGTGTACGTTTTGTTCAAATATCACGAACTCCTTACTTACAGCATTAGTTTAAAGTGTTTTTTTTGCTCCCCTATATAATTAAGTTTTTTGACTTATCAGCTTTTTCACCGGGCTCAAAGAATTAGAGGAATAGCGCCTACTGCCACACGGAGCGTGTGCGAAACGTTGCGATATTTAGAATGTGTGTGTTTTTTTGTGTGTGTGTGAAATGTTTAATAGTCTTTCGGATTGGTCTACTGATAGGATATTTTTAAGTTAATAATGATCGAAATAATTTAATGATATAAATTACTAATATTATTTTTTAATAATTAAATATTTTCAAAAAGACACTTAATTTATTTTGATATTTTGTTTTCTTTTCTTTTCTTTTAATATATGTCATACGCGTGTTTTGAAAAAAAGATGAACTTTGTTTTAATTAAATTTTGTAATTTTTGAGATGGAATTAGCGAGGACTGACAGGGTGGGGTGGACCAGATTAAGGTGGGTCAGATGAGGGTGGGTCAGGTGAGGGTGGGTCAGGTGAGGGTGGGTCAGGTGAGGGTGGGTCAGTTGAGGGGGGTCAGGTGAGGGTGGGTCAGGTGAGGGTGGGTCAGGTGAGGGTGGGTCAAGTGAGGGTGGATCGGTGAGGATGGGTCAGGTGAGGGTGGGTCAGGTGAGGGTGGGTCAGGTGAGGGTGGGCCAGGTGAGGGTGGGTCAGGTGAGGGTGGGTCAGGTGAGGGGGCCAGGTCCGGTCAGGTGACGGTTGGTCAGGGAGGTTGTCCGGTGAGGGGGGTTAGGTGAGAGTGGGTCAAGTGAGGGTGGATCGGTGAGGGTGGGTCAGGTGAGGGGGTCAGGTGAGGTCCGGTGAGGGGGGTCAGGTGAGCGGGTCAGGTGACGGTGGGTCAGGTGAGGTTGTCCGGTGAGGGTGGGTCAGGTGAGGGTAGGGAAGCACGGCGTTTGGGCAGTAACGCAGTAAGACGACAAATCGTTCGAACGGTTGGGCTGTAGAAGAGGAGAACGGGAAGATGGAAAGCGGTAAGACAGAACAACTGGACGATAATTATTACATTCTTAATTCGTAAAACACTCGTTACTATAAATAAATACCAAAGTTTGTCAGAATAGCCTGTAGATAGACAATTTCGACTAGCGAAATTAACAGAAAGATGAGAATATTTTTGTGAATTAATGGATTTACCTACAGCGAAGGGGCAGTAAGGCGTGTTAGAACTCCGCAAGATGGGATTCGACGGACCGTGAACAGGTGACTTCTTACGGGGTGAGGCAGGGAGCGATGGGACGGGGCCGGACAGGGCGGGGCGGGGGAGGGCGGGGCGGCCAAGGGCGGGGCGGAGAGGGGAGTCGGGGAGGCGGTCGCGGAGGGAGGGGAGGGAATGGGCGGGGCGGTCCAGGTGGGGCAGTACAGGCGGGGCGGGGTGAGGCGGGGCGCGACAGGCGGGGCAGGACGGGCGTGGCGGGGCAGGACGGGCGTGGCGGGGCAGGGCAGGACGGGAGTGGCGGGACGGGACGGGCGGGGCGTGTCAGGGCGGGGCGTGTCGGGGTGGGGCGGGGCGGGGCGGGGCGGGGCGTGGCGTGTCGTGTCGGGGCGTGTCGGTGCGGGGCGTGTCGGGCGGGGCGTGTCGGGGCGGGGCGTGTCGGGGCGGGGACGTGTCGGGGCGTGTCGGGACAGGGCGTGTCGGGGCGGGGCGTGTTGAGGCGGGGCGTGTCGGTGGGGCGTGTCGGCGCGTGTCGAAGCGTGGCGTGGCGGGGTGGGGTGGGGCGGAGTCGGGCGGGGCGGGGCGGCGTGTGGCGCGGCGCTGGTCGCTTGTTTGCTGCGCAAACAGCCGCCTGGGCCTACGCGTGCCTGCAGCCGGTGGGGGCGCTTCGCGCTGGCAGCCTGCTCGCCCGCCCGCCTCCGACGCCATGCGATGAAGGGCGGGGCCGCCTGCTAGCAGCGTGGGCCGGTGGATGTGTGTGTCAACTCCGCCAACTGATCTGTTGACTCTCAGACTCTGCTCACTCTGCACGCGCCCGTTGTAGATCGGGAAGATGTTTTCGATTGTGATTGAAATCGGTCGATCTGATCGCCGAACAATATCAAAATTCTTCTGTTTGCGTGTGGCACGTGACGAGATGACAAAGACAACAATTTCTAGAAATCCCCGCAGAATTATCTGTTGATTTCCGAAGAAATGATATTGGGCCAGATTCATGAAGATGATTAGTGAATTTACGCAGGAATATGGGGGGATGTTCATCAGTAGGGAACGGATAATTATGTAATAACATATTTTTCTTACGTAACTCTGTCAAGTCGAATCAACGATATATTCACGTTTCATATCGGTTAGTGCCATAAATATGTACTTTTTAGTACATATTTTTCCATATTTTACCCGAAAGAACGAGTATTTACATGCTTGACCCCAAAGTACATATTTTTACATAATACTGCATTTTTTAAATTTAATTTTTTCTATATTTTTTTGGATAAAGAATCTTCCAGACAAACAATTCAGCATTGTCAAACATTTTTCTGTAGCCTCTCTAAAATGCCGCTATTGTATCGCGTTGAAATAAGTGAGTCCATAAATACCGACGGTATTGCAAACAAACGGCAAGGCGACGACGCAGTCCATAGCTTCTGGTGTGTTAATTTGCATCGCGAGTAATGCCGAAAACAGAAAGGAAGTTTTATTTGTGAAAATGATACAATTATTAGGTGATATCGCGCAGTCACTTCGCATCTTTCAAGAGTCTCCCTTGACCTTGATACCCTTTACCAGAAACTACACGCACCAGCTCAAGAGGCGCCGTTCTTGTTGTTAAGGAGATCGCTATAATTAATAGGATTATGAGAAGAATAGTGTTTAATTTTGGTATTTTTGCTAATGAAACAGAAGAAGATAACTAAGATAAAAGTATTTTAATAAAATAGAATTGATAAGATTAATGTTACATTATTATTTCTTACATAAATTACGATAATTATTTCTTACATTTTAGTACATATGTCTGCATATTATAATACGTATTTATGTTCATATTTTCCCTCTTGTTAGTACATAATTATCGGGACCCTACTCGTCAGTCAATGGTACCATGTAGGTAGTGGATTTGGATTTGATATGTTCACTCTTTTCTCACAAGTCTTCTCAGAGCTGTAGTGGATATGCAGGATGTTATTAATTATGATACGGCACGGGTATGAGAGAGTACAAACTTTACTCAAAAGTTAAGTTGGAAGCAAACTTTATGATTGTATTTGATGAGCGCTGAGATAGTTACAGCAGCAATTATTGCAAATTCGAGAGATAGCGCAATTTTTTATAGTATATGTAGAGATATTTCACAGAAAATTAGTAATATTTCATAAGAAATGTAACTTTCAAAAGTTGGTAAACTTTATAATTATCAGTAGTATACTTTGTTCCTAGATTAATTGTTCAATAATGAAAAATACATAATCTTTTTTAAAGATATTTATCAGATTTCAGGGAATCTGAATTCACAAATAAAATTCTTTGCTGATGATACATCTTTATTTACATCTTATTCAGACGTTATAACAGGACGTGATAATTTACAAGATGACTTAAATATTCTTGTTGCTTGGTTTAATAAGTGGCAAGTAAAGATAAACTAACAAAAGTCACAAGCAAAAATATTTTCATTAAAAAGTAATCTCTCCTACGTATTCTCCTATTACTTAAAAAGCAATTCCTTGGATTACTACTAGTACTTCAATAACCTATCTACAATTACAACTAGATACCAAATGAACATGGAAATCACATATTTTATCTATAATAAATAAAACTGATTTCAAGCTTTTAAAATTATATCCATTTCTGAATAAAAATTCTAACCTCTCTGTAAATTCTGCATTGACTATATTTAAATGTATAATTTGCCCTTCCTTAACTTATGCATGCCCAATTTCGGGTGGTGCAGCAAAATCACATATTCACAAATGTGAGGTTATACAAAATATATATTTAAGGAAAGTATTGAAAGCACCCTAGTTCACAATAAACTATCAAATATTACACGAACTCTGTATTCTTCTTCGAAAATCCTGGATCCTTCGTCTCTCGGATAAATTTTATGCTTCTCTTTCTTCTTCTCCTGCTTATACTTCTTTTCAACTAGGAAAAACAGTTAACACTTTCCGTGAATTAATCACGTTACCAAAAAGATCTTTTACATCCTCCTTAGTTATCTTTTCTTCCAGTATCTATTATTTAATAGTAAACTTTTCATATATTATGTTATATTTATAACCATTTTTTATTTTTAAGATCATTATAACTCTTCAAAATCAAACTCACAAATCAGTGGTTTGTCTCGATGTTCCTAATAACTTTCTCCTCATTTCATGTTTGATAATGTAATACTTCATACCCTTGTAACACAAATTTTTCTCGAATACGGATCGATAAATATTAAAAAGGGAATCAGAATTGAATTCATTGTTGTTGAGACCTCATTTTCAGAAATGCTTTTGTTTTCAAAACATTCGTTTGCATCTGTAAGTAATAGACAAACTTCTGTCACTTTAGTTTGTAAATAATGGGTTTTTACCGTAATAATAATAATAATAATAATAATAATAATAATAATAATAATAATAATAATAATAATAGTGCATACACTATCATTTAAAAAGAAATTTATGAGAGAATTTCCGAAAGCGCATTTTGTAATTTTTTTCAGAGGTAGCAGCATTAAACTGGTGCTGCTACGGCACATATTTTCACACATTATTTCTAACTTTTGCAATTTCTGAAAATTCCGATAGTTCAACGAAACAAGACCTCCATCATTTTTAAAACTTTTATATATCTGTCGAAAAAAATAAAGAAAAAATGTTTCCGAGAAAATGATGTTTCATAAATTGCGTTCATTCCAAGCAGAAATTACTAAAAAAACTACACTTTTTAAAGAATTGCCGTTTCTTAAAGTTGTTTTTGACAGTAAGTAAATAATTACGACAGATTTCATTTAAGGAAGAATCTGTATCATAATCGGTAATATTGTACTTTTGGATGGTAATTTTTTGCAATTTTGGAAGAGTTTGTCGGAAGCATCAGTTGATATTTTCCCTTTTGCTACGAGGAGAAAGTTTAAAAAACAATATTTGTTAAGAAAATAGCTTTTTTAATTGCGCTACTTAATAAAAATTACGAACAACTACTCATAATTTGAAAATATTGTACAAAATATTATCCCGTGTGGGGCGGTGCCCCCCTGGTGGGAGATACTTGGCGAAAACCTCGCTAGTCGACGGTAGGTCGGCGCCGGATCTCGCTATCCAGTGGACAAAGATCACCGCCACCTACCTATGAAAAAACTTGAACTACACTTACGGGATTAGTGACCTCAGTAGTCGACGCGGCCTGAATCAGTAACAATCAATCAAATTGAACGACAAGCACTTCGCAAAAATCTGTTAATAACTGCAAATAACTGACTGTTAGTGATTCCGTGCGCGTCAACATCTAAGGGCATTACTTCCGTAAGTGTAGTACATGTTTTCGCCTCGGATAGTGGAGGTGTTCTTCTTTTGAAGGCGAGATCCGGCGTATAGTGCATGTCAGGTAAGTGTGTGTAAGGAAAGGGGGTGAGATAGAGCAAGGAATGGGAGGAAAAGATCACGCGTGGTCCGTCAGTTGCTCCGTCATTCGCTAGGTATTGAACGAAGAAACCACGGAAAACTACGAATCAGAGCAGCCGACCGCAAGAATTCTGCTCCAGACAGCGACTGGATTCGATCAATCTATCTAGCTCGAGTCGAAAATCCGGCCACCGTCGGGACCAAACGCTTCACCACAACCGCCCGCTCCCCTCCTCCCAGAGCAGGGTGCAAGCGGGGGCTGTGCCCGGTCCCGGCGCGCCACGTGGTCCCCGGAGGGGCTTCCCCGGAGGGGCTTCCCCGGCGGTGCGCCGACGGTGGCGCCCTCTTGCTCGCTGCCCCCAGAGACGCGTCCGCACCGCGCTAAGGGGCGCCCGCCGGGCGGCAACGCCGTCTGCACGCCCCGAACCCGCAGCCGCAGACGGCTTCTCGGAATGCCGGTGCAACACAAGCCTCAAAGCGGTGGAGAGGAGAGGCTGGAATCATGCTGAAGCGAGTTGGAGAGTTTACAAACCGTTCCACCGTCGTCTAGGAAAACCTACTATGCTCACACTTTTTCTTGATACCCGAGCCCCCTAGTCCTCTCTCAGCCCGGCACAGCACGGCCCGGTAGAAAACACCAGCTCCACTCGGAACGTCACGGCTCAGTTTGCAGTGCTGCCTACCTTCTTCGTTACTTGTCATTGCTATCTAGTCCAAGACACGCTATTACCTCAGTCTAATAATTGTGCTATTACGCTCAGTGTTCCACCGTTGAAGTTGACAGCATTGCACTGCTGTGACATAGACAGAAACCTCCTCTCCCCGCACCCCCCGCTGTGAAGTATCAAGAAAAAGTGCGCGACTTGTACACATTTCGGTAGAGCGGGTCACGTGTATAGAATTAAGACAAGAATACTGAAAACGAACGTCGGACAATTTTCATTGTCAAACCGAACCATTAGAGAATGGAACAGTTTGCCTGCGACAATCTTAGAACTCTTTTGTAACTTAGTTTTGTAACTTAACTTTACATATATTCAACTTGCATGACTAGTTAAGATGTTCTGATACCAATTCACTACACTTAATTGCAGAATTAATAATAAAATCTAAATGGCTGATAAGCTGTGATTGCTGAAATGTTCTCATTACCGAAAAGAAAGAAACAGCGAGATGCGTCTTGCCTGTTCTAAATGCAGGTGCTAACAGACAAATATTTCAGTTCTTTGCGTAAAAAGTACTAAACAACGCCTTTTCTCACATTCTCTCGTACATATTGAAAAAGTTCCAAGATTGAAACTTTTGTGAAAATAGATAAGTGTATACATGCATTGCTATACAAACTATAGCAATACAGAAAACTTCACATTTCTGTAGACCTGGTGGGGAGAGGTGAAAAACGTAATTTCGAAACTTCCTCTCACTATTCTTCGAAAATAAAATGTGTTCTTTTATTTTTCTATATTTTTAATGCTTCCATTTTTCGTTTTTCTTACTTTCCATTGTGTATAAAAACTGTAGTAACCCTTTCCATTAAAATTATGACACACAAAAGTATTTAGAATTGATTTAAGTCTCGATAATTCAAAATCTTCCTTGAGTTAAAATGAAAGAGACTTCAGTGGTGTAGGAATCACTTATTATAGGTGGGAATTTTTTCCACTTCCGTCCACTATTTTAAATGTCCGTAAGTGTAGTGAATGGTACATCCTGGGTATTGGCAGTGTTCCTTCCACGCTCAAACGAGTGATCCTGCGCCAATCTGCGAATCGTTTTGCTGGAATATTCTTTCAGAAATTACCTACTATAGGGCACCGCCGCGTCAAGGCAAGCTCGAAGTTCCCAACTTGTCTTCTGTCTTGTATAGTACTATGCATGTAAGAAGAGTAAGGTACCCTGTAAGGGGAAAATATGAGATGATACCAATGAGAGCTGTCAGTTGCTGCAATTCTCCTCCAGGTGGTGACAGAACTCGATCCAACTACGTGTTAACTTATCATAGGTAATACGACTGTTTGGAAACTGTCGATAAATCCCTGACTCACGAAGCGAGGAGGGGATTTATCTTAGAATTCTCAACATACGAGTCGTATTTAATAGGACATTTCCAGGAATAAAATTATGTCCAACAGAGTTTCAAAATGCGCCAAATATTGAAAATAACTGAAAGCAATATTAAAATTAAAGATGTTATGTTATAGTACATACGTGCTCAATTGTACATCTACAAAGTGATCGATGTATACCGTCACCTAAGATTATCGAATTATCCAGTAGACAGAAGTGGTACAAAAAATCTGATAGAAAAAAGCGCTAAACTTTTGGAGATACAACGCCCTGATTGGGCCAATTCGTATGTATTGGTTTTAATTTCATGAGTGGAATATTCTTGGTGTCACTCACCACGCCGTCCCCGATGTTGTAGATAATACAGGGCAGGAAGGCGTTGCCGCCCAGCTGCGCCACGACCACCGTGGAGTTCTCGGTGCCGAAGCTGGTGGGCTGCGGCGTCTCGGAGACGCCGGCCAGGGCCTCGTCGACGGCCGTGTTGCCGGCGGCCGGCGCGGCTACGTCGACGGCGTCGATGACGCCCGCGGGCATCGCCGCCGCCACCGCCACGGGCCCGGGCCCCGGCGCCGCCACCGCCACCGCCGCCGCCGGCCCCGCCACCGCCACCACCGCCGCCGGCTCCGCGCGCGGCCGCCGCCCCGCCGTCACGCCCGGCGTCCCGGCGCGCGGCGTCGCGGCGGCGGGCGAGGGCGGCGTCGGAGAGGCGGACGGCGGTGACGGCGACGACGGGGACGCCGCCCACGTCGCGTCCAGGGTGCTCAGGTCAAGGTCGGGGACAGAGCTGGAGCTGGCGGCCAAGTCTGAAACGAAAAAATGCTCGGGGTCAGAAGAAAATCGTTGCCTTAAAGTTTGTTGGGCGGTTTACGTATCATCCTATAATATTCCTCATTATTTCTAATATGTGAAGACTCCTGGGAGTGTTCTAATGTTATACATGTTCAAGGTCGGGGACAGGGCTGGAGTTGGCGGCCAAGTCTGAAACGACAAAATACTCACGGTTAGAGGAAAATCGTTGCCCTCAACTTAGTTGGGCGGTTTACGTTGCATCCTATAATATTCCACATTATTTCTAATGTGTGAGGACGCCAAGTAGTGTTTGACTGTTGTACAAAAATCTAGTCGCCATATATAATATTCGGCTCTACATTGAAGGTACGTGCATAAATCCGTTCAATACTAGTACATTCTTAGGAATTAGCAACATTAATTGTATATATCAATACCAACTGATATCTATATATATAAAAGAAAGTCGTGTTAGTTTCACTATTTATAACTCAAGAACGGCTGTACCGATTTGGCTGAAAATTGGTGAGCAGGAAGCTTAGAGCCAGGAGACGGACATAGGATACTGTTTATCCCGTTCGGCAGCGTTCCTGTGTAAGAACGCACGTGTTTGCACGTACGCAGTGCAACAAGGATAGTACAGTTTCTCACAGTGGGTTCGACGCGAGAAAAAGATGGGACCGGCTGTTAAGGCGAACAGAGTTCGCCGGGTCAGCTAGTAAAG
>BLKR01003398.1:0-147626 GCA_011170035.1 Teleogryllus occipitalis
TTTTTGAAAACAATTTCCATAGCATCACACTACGCAAGTGAAACGAAATACAATATATTTCTCACACCTTTAAAGAATACATAAAGCAGTTTGCATGTACTCCTTCTACGAGAAGCAACAATACAACAATAATAGACACCACAGTATCACCGAGAGAGGTGGCTTAGGGCAACAACTGATGTTACTGCAGGCCCTCTGACCGGGAGGGCCTAGGTTCGAGTCCCGGCGGTGGCATGATTTTGGACACTAGCTAGTCTGCTAGGTCGAATTCAGTCGCTGTCTAGAGGAGAATTCTAGCGGCCGGTTGCTCTGATCGGTAGCTTTCTGTGGTTTCTCTGATCAACACCAGGCGAGTGCCGGAGCAGTACCCTAACAAACGGGCCAGGACGACGCGCGATCTGTCCTTCCTCTTCCTTGTCCTATCCTCTCCCCTTACACACACACACACACACACTTACACTAACATTCACTACACTACCACATATTCCGAGAGACCGATCGGGAGCTTAGAGCTTGTTGGAGCGGTACTCCGGTGGCGGAAGATACCTGATTGGGGAAACCCCGCTAGCCGACGGTAGGTCGGCGCCGGATCTCGCCATCCAACGGGGGAAGACCACCGCCACCTCGCGAGGAAAAACATCACTACACTTACGGGACTAATGACCCTAGTATTTTACGCGCCCGGTATCCGTAATCCGTCATCAATCAATCAATCCGAAGTATCCATATACACCGTGCGAGTGCTGGTGTTTTCATGAAAAAATTATTATCTTTTACGATTAGTTGAGATGTAGAAGTTAATTCTCTTACCCGAAAATTACCTAATGCTTCATTGTATGGGAGTTGTGTCGATGAAAAATATGTTTGGTAAAATAATTTATTAGTAAGGAAAGTTATATAATTATGATAATTATCAATTGAGGCGCAATGTTTCATTGCTATCAGTAGGGGTTGATTAATTTACTGGCGCCTTAACTCCTGAGCGCATGTTCAACCCCAGCTGAGGTGCGCGGATTTTCGAATAGCGGATAATCATCCCTGCTCATGTTGTACTTACTAGCAAGTAAACAACCCTGGCTAAATGCCCGAGAAAATTATAACTTCCGGCGAATCCTCTCCTCATCACATTCCATACTAACTTCATTCCACGTTAGCTGGGAACGTCTAACGAAATGGATAACGATTTCAATGGGATTCAAAAATTACAGGCAACGCTGGAATTCCTTTATTGTCATTTTCTTCTGTAGTGATGCTCTATTTCTTTTTAGCCTAAAACTTACGAAATATTTATGAATTTATTGTTGTTTTTTCCTCGCATTTGCAATAGTTTTCAAGAATTACACTGCGACACTAGAGCACCGCCGCGATATACCAGGGCGGGGGAGGGCTTTGGACAGAGGAAAAAAGTCAGTTTTCAAACGATTGAAAACTACTCTAGCACTTCCAAAGATTGTAGAACAATAATTATCCTATATTTCTTATCCTGGGTCTGTGTTTCATATCTAAAAGTTCCTCTTTAGTTTTAATGTTTCTTTTACATGTTAATTGCATCATCAGCTCATGACAAACAATATTGTTGTTAAAAATAGTACAGAGTGGCCAGCGATCTGCCTTTTTGGAATTCAAGGTTGTTTCCCGGTTTTCCAGATCTGAGAATACAAATTTTCCAGGTTCTTTTTCGCCCATTACAACACGTTCTTACCTTCTACCGCTTACGCACATTAGTGCGTGTTTATTAAAACAGAAAGTTATGTAATATGGCGGGAAAAGCGGCGAATTTTTGGCCGAAAAAAGTGTCGGACCCTGGAAACGAAAAAGTGGATAAATCCAGTTATTAAATTTAGGAAAAAACCTTCTAACACGTGGTGTAGAATCAATGTTTTGTGGGTCCTTGACACCGGAAACTTGGTATACGGCAAAACGTCCGTCCGTCCGTCCGTCCGTCCGTCCGTCCGTCCGTCCGTCCGTCCGTCCGTCCGTCCGTCCGTCCGTCCGTCCGTCCGTCCGTCCGTCCGCCCGCCCGTCAGTGAACACCGCCAGTGAACAACGCTAGCGGCTAAACCGTTCAGCCGAATTCTTCAAAATTTTTGTTGCGTAATTGATCTGGCGATGTCGCGGCCCCTTAAATTTGAAACCGTTATTTTAATTTTTTTTGGGGGGGGACCTGAACCCCCTGGGACATTTACAAAATTTTCAGAATAGTATAGATCTCACATTCGTTGAAAACTATGATTTTTCGAAAATTGCAAAAATCAACATTTTTTTCGGCGCCTTTCTACAATTACAATTATGAAGATAATAAATTTTTCCCTTAATGAAATCTACTCCTTAAAGCTAGATTTTGAAATAAGGTCATGTTCAATCTTTCGAACATTTCAGTAGTTTTCGCATAATTTTGTAAAAAAAATAGGCAATTTTTTAAACAATTTTTTCTCAAAAACGGCATAAACAATTTTTATTTAATTTTCACCTCGGATAGCGTATAAGGTTCAAGAGTGCAGAGCTCATGTTCGTTGAAAATTTTGGCTTCGTTCGTTGAAAATTGGAAAAATTCAAAATTTTTTCGCCGTCTTTCTACACTTACAATTATGATGAATTGTACTTTGTCGCGCTTAAGAAGGAACTTCTTAAGAAGAGAAAGTTATGTAATGCTGCGCGAAAAATGGTGAATTTTCGGCAGAAAAACTCTTATTACAAGGCCCTGGTAACGAAAATGTGGATAAATTTAGTTGCTATATGTAGAAAAATTATCTAACACGGAGTAGCCAGAATCCATGTTTTATGTGTCTTTGATACCGAAAAATCGATTGACGGCAAAATATGTCTGTGAACAACGCTAGCCGCTAAACCGTTCAACCAATTTTCTCCAAAGTTAATATTTCCCAATCGATGTGGCTGATGTCGCTGCCCCTTCAATTCGAAACCGATTTTAATTTTGGAGGGTACTTTACATGAAGACCCTCGGACATTTTCACAATTAAAAAAAAAATAGCGCCATCGATTTTGATGAAATTTTGCTGTTGGATAGTCTAAAGGACTTTTAAGGGAATAGCGCAGTTCTCACGTTGGTTGAAAACCCTGATTTTTAAAAAATTGAAAAAATTCAAAATGTTTTCTTCCTACAACTACAATTATGAAATACAATTATTTCATAACGAAATTTGTTTATCAAAAACAGATCTTCAAATAAGGCCATGTTCGAAAATATGAGTATTTTGTTTAGTAAATAGGCGTCAAATTTAATCGGCCGCTCTGAAAATCCTGCGTCCCGTGATCGTAATTTTAGAAATGTTTTGAGCCATATGTATGTTATTTTATATTTCTTCGTTTTTTAAATTGGAGATTTTGTTATACGTTTACAAATTAATCTTTTAGAAATTATATAAAACCTATTGGAAATAAATATGAAATGAAGATTGCTAGCCTTCAATCGGCCGCTCCCAACTTACGCAGTTGGATGATACGTAAGTGAAGATTTGTATATTATTTCATTTTATTATCATTTATTATATTTATATTATATTTATGTTATTCCATTTTAAATTGCGTCCTTTGTGTTAAATGTCAAAACGAATAGATGAGCGGTCATTGAAACTATTTAATATCAATTAACTAATTGCGAAGAAGTACGTGCTGTTTTAACACCACTAGATTTCTTGGTGAAATGTGTTTATCAAAAACATCTTCATATAATGTCATGTTCTATATTTCAAAAATATGAGTATTTTATGCGAAATCTTATGTCAAACATTGACATTTTTAAACAATTTTTCTTAAAAATCGGTAAATTCTTTAAATTAAATTCTGATCTTAAATATCGTAACGGGCGCTTGAAAGGTCTCATGTTGGTTGATATGCTCGATTTTTCGAAAAATGAAAAATATTAAAATATTTTCTGGGTCTTTTTATAACTTCAATTGAAAAACACAATTTTTTCTTAATGAAATATGTTCATGAAAAACAGATTTTCAAATAAGGTCATGATGCATTTTTCAAAAATACGAGTATTTTTGTGTAATTTGGCATCATAGTCCCGCGTTTCGAATTTCCTGGGCTTCGTAAACATAATGAGGCTTTTGGAAACTATTGTTATTCTTATAAAAGAAAGTAGATTGATGGAAGGTCGTACAATTAACTTCAAACTAACAAATTACTTCTTTACTTCAAGAAATTTTGATCGCTAATTATGGTGTGTTTTATTTGTAAAAGTTTGAAATGACTACTGTTCCTGGCTATCAAAATGAACGCTGGCATGCACCACAGGCGCTTCGTTTGAATTGGTTGGGTTTGGATTATATTAGCATTATTTCTAAAAGTTTACATGAAAGAAAAATTGAAAAAATTGAGTACCAAAATGTGTAGCAACATTTTAAATTTCATTTCATATTACTACCTGCGCTGCCTTGAAGAACAATGCAGCGAAGGAAATGGGCTCTACTCATATTTCCTGGCGCAGCCCCGTCAAGATCACCGTATGCTCATTTTCTTCGTGCTCCCTGTCAATTCGGGCACTGTCATTCTTAATCTCCTTGTAGGTAGGCTATAAGCAAAGACAGCTTTGACTGCGTTCTTCTAAAAAAGAAGTTAAAATTCCCTTTGAATATCATGGACGAGATAACATGGTCGTTTCGATCGGAAAAATAGCAATGTGATACCGCCCACGCCATAAAAAAAAAGTTGCGACACTAATCGAAACTCAGCGAATGAGTTCCCAGTGAGACGTTTGTTCCGCAAATATCTCGTCCATACACATGAAACCCACAGGCAACCATAGAGGTGATCTGAGTTGCTAGGTACTCCACTAATGTTGCACCTACACAAAGGGTAGAGTTTGAAGTAGTGCGTGAGTCAAGAACTTCGCGATCCTCAAGCACACATGTAACACTTCTCATATATACTTCGATTTAAACACTCGCCGTTATCATGTACTGAGTTGAATTCTGCACTTTACTGAACACGATGACGTACGTGAATTTGTGCTAAATATTGGGGGCAAAATCTGAAAATAACGAAAAATTCCGGTTTTCAAATCAAATTCCCGGTTTTTTCCGGTTCTTCCAGACTCTTTCAAATTCCCGGTTTTCAAGGATTCCAGGTTCGCTAGTCACCCTGTAGTATATGATCATATTTCATTGTACCGAACGTGTTTTTCTGATTTTTCCTTTCGTTTCCGTCATATAGTGGTGTTCTACGGCTGGGATATGCAAATATCCCAGCGGAAGGGAAGCACGAGGAAACGCGTCTTCGCAAGGAAACGCGCGAGGAAAAGACGGTTGCTACAGCGTTTTCATTTCCGGAAACAAGCTGAGAACAAACCAACAAAACATTTTGTACCAAAAATTACTTTGAATATTTCTGTAACTTGTATTCGAAACTAGCTTCTTCCACCACATTTTGAGCCTATGCCCAACTAATTTAGTAGCGGATTCCTACATCTCCCATGCTGGACAAACATGTTAGTAATCAATGGGGTACTAGGACGAATGATCGTACCATTGCTTGCCACAAAGGAGGGAATGAGGACAGGATTTGGAAGGTACGATCGCGGGCGGTCAATGGTCCGTTTGTCGAGGTACTCCTCCGGCATTCGCCTTATATTGATCGGTCACCACAGAAAATTATCAATCAGTGCAGCCTTCTGCTGAATTCGGTCGAGCTAGTACGTAGCTAGAGGGGAAAATACGCCACCGTCGGATCTCGATCGGTAGGACGGAATCGCATTAGAGATAGCGAGAAAGATCCAGCATCATTGCTAAACATTGGCGATGTTGTGACTTTTGACATTCACCTCTCAACGCGACATTCTACACGCAGCGTCTGCCCCAGGCGACCGAACCACGTGTTTCCGTCGACTGCCTTCGCGCTCGTCAGTCGTCACTCTTTGGCGCGGCGCGGCGCGGCGCGACGCGCCGGGGGGAACGAGAAAGTGCGGGAATCGGTTTAAAGAACTAAATGTTATCGGAGTCATATATTAAACTACGTATACACTGTTTTCAGAACACGAGAAAGGTAACATATGTAAAAACGATGTCATATTTGCATGCGAAAGGTTTTAACATGAGCTTAGCCTTTCGTTTCGCGAAAAAAAAACAAGTGTTTAAAAATATTACCGTCTGCATTGAGAACAATTTTTAAGTATTTTTCTAACTAAAATTTAATAATTTTTAGAAGTAACTTATTTCTGGACGTAAATAAATTATTTTAGATCCTAACACATTTATTCGCTGTAATAAATAACGACGATTTCTTATATTGCTCGAAAGTAAAAGCTAGTGAGGTACGTGCGTTATAAAATAGTACATACAATATAACTTTGATAGTGTGAAAATCATTGAACGCCAGCACAAGTTAATTTCAAATTTGTATTTTTAATAAGAAAACACTACACAAGCACATTACTTGTCATGAAGTTACCTCCATCCTTTATTACTCTTCCAATTTGTAACATTATTTAATTGAAGGTAGTGTTGGGAACTGAATATCAATTGACACGGATATCCTGAGTAAATCTTGTACATACACGTTGTAGTACGAGTGTACACGTTGTTAAGGAATCCCGCGTAATTATTACTTCGAAGGTTGGTAGTATATACGTTGGATCGAGTTTATAAAAGGGCTTCGCTGCCCGCGATAATTTCTCTCTTCGCTCGCTGCCTGCCCTGTCTTGAGGTGATACTCGTGCGTGGGTTCGGTGTAGAATTCTCTTCTTCGTCCTCGCGCACACGTGTGTCATCGCAGGAATGTCTTCTAGGAGAACGTCGCCTGTATGGAAGGTGTTCGAGAGGGTAGATGGGACTTCTGCCAGATGTAGATTATGTAACCATCCATATTCTACATCTGGTGGTACCTCGAACCTGCGAGACCACATACGGCGGCGTCATCCCGAAGTGGAACAGGGGCAGCAGCTACCAGAAAATTCAGACGGCGTCCCATTATCAAGGAGCAGTCAGGAGTCCCGGACGATCGACAGATATGTGGCACTGTTTATCGCCCAGAGTTTCCAATCATTCAGGATTGTTGAGTTAGCGTGCTTCAGGAAGATGCTACATCATCTGAATGCACGCTACCAACCGCCATGTCGGCGAACAGTGTCAAACGTAAGTAAACTTTTAAATGATATATTTAGTTAGTGATGAAATAGATTTATTTTAGTACTTCATATGTAAGACGTTGATGATTGATAAGCATGTGTGCGGGATGTGCTCAGCCGCGGGTTTTAGAGAATTGTAAAATACTATTAGAAAGTGAATGTCTTAAAAAATATTTCATTATCTAAATTCTGCAGTGATGTATGAAGCATTCGCACTACGTTAGCCTCTTTAAGTAGTGTGCATATTTCTGTAGTTCGAATAACCAAGCTAGTTATGTGTTGCTTATTTACAGAATCTGATCCCGGGGCTCCAGGCGGAGCTCAGGGATAAATTGACTGAAGCTTTGCTAGGTGCCCGCTGGGTGGCTTTGACCACCGACACCTGGACGTCGAACCGCCAGCAAAGTTTCCTGGCGGTGACAGTACATTTTGTACACGCTGGCAAGTTGACATCCGGGTGCCTGGACGCAGCGTTGCTGCCGGGAGGCCACTTGGCGGAGAACATCGCGGCCCACCTCAAAGGAGTGATGGATGCATGGCAGATTGTGGGGAAGGTATGTACATTCGCAAAAGCAGGATGGCCAGCGAACCTAGAAACTTGAAAATGAGCGGAATTTCAATAGGGAGAGAGTTCAAATTGATACCGGGATTCTTCAATGATTTGTATTTTGCCACCACTTATTGAAGCAGATTCAGACACTTCCTTTAATTTAGCATTCCAGTGTGTGAACATGCCGACTTTTCAAAACGAAAAGTTTCCTGAACAATAAATTGCCACGTCGAATCATTGATTTAGGAAAGCCGGGTCCCGTCGCGGTGACCCGGATTCCGACGGTATTAAAGCGTTTGCCACGCGCGCGTAGCAGGCAGCGTGTCCGCCAGCTCGTCGCTGACAGGTCTCGTCGCCGGAACCTTTGCCCCTTTAAACGATCAGCTGGGTCGCCTTTGCAAAGCTTTCCCGGTCTGCTCAGGACACGAGACGCGGTACGTCACTCCCGTAATAAGGGACCTACGATGACATAATTTCACCTAATTTTACTTTCTCGCCAACATTCTTACGTAAAGAATAGAAAGGTGTTGTAATGCTTTCGCAGCAGCGAAAAGTGACGATATTTTGACAACTCGTAGTGTGGGCCCGTGAATCCAAAAAAGTGTATAATTATTTATCTCTTTGTAGGATCTACTTTCTGTAGTACATAGTGAGGTCAGAATCCGAATTTTGTGGGTTCGATTTCGTGGAAAAACTGGTTCATGTGGAAACGTCCGTCCGTTCGTGGACAACATAACATACGCACCTAAACAATTCAGATGCTTGTCTCTAAAACTGATATTCCGAATAGATGTGGGAAAACCCGACGCCCTAAGAATTTTGAAACTTTTGATTAGGGGGATATTTTACATTAAGCCTCATTAAAAAAACTTTAATTTGAAAAGGCTATTTCAAAGGCAAATCCGTGAAATACTGTGGTGATACTTTTGTTTTTTGGGGAACACAAAAGCTCCAAGAGGTGGATAAACAGTATTACTTCTTTTAATGGTATTTCAGGTGGTAGCCATAGTAACGGACAATGCATCCAATATGAAGGCTGCCATCAGGTCGTTGGGAATCCCCCATATGCCCTGTATTGCTCACACACTACATTTAGTTGTGTGTGGGGCCATCACTCCTGTGCAGAGATTGGTCGATGTTCTAGCGAAATGTGGAGAAATTGTCAGTTTTTTCAAGTAAGTTTTAACGGGTCCTTTTTTTAATATTTGAAGGTTGGAAGATTTGTATTGTTGAAATGTACATGTTGAAAACAGGCACAGCACCCTGGCTTCCGAACGCCTCCGCAACCAGCAACACTCGGCACAAGCTTCAGAGTTGCGGCTTATCCAGCAGGTTCCCACCCGCTGGAACAGCAAGCTGGCTATGGTGAGAAGATTGCTTGAAGTGAAGGATCATCTCATCATAGCCCAGTTTCAATTGCGCAACGCGCCGCAAGCTCTGACTGGTTAGTCATTATTTTTTTGTCATTGTTATCTCCTGACATTCAAATTACATTTGTTAAAAACGTGTGTAATCCTCGTAATTTTTTTATAATTAATGTTTTATTATTCTTATGTTTCAGCCGACGACTGGATGGTTTTGGAGGACTTTGTCACCATTCTGGAGCCATTTGAGTCAGCAACCTCCATTCTGTCAGGAGAAATGTTCGTGACAGCGTCACTCATTATTCCTACGGTGCGGGGGTTGGTGCACTCCTTTGGCAAAATGGTGACAAGGACTCCAACGGGGGCACATTTTAAAACGGAAGTCGTCCGGGAAGTCCAAGCCCGACTCAATCGGTACGAGTCCTCGATGGAGTTGGCGCAGTTCGCGACTTTCCTGGACCCCAGATACAAGAAGAAGGGATTCATGTTGCAGGAGACGACTGATGATGTGAGACAGGCGTTGGAACGCAAGGTAGGAACAGAGAGGTTTATTCGTAAAGTGAGCAAACTGCTTTGACCGACGATACTTATATTATTCCTCCATGCTCTCAGTGGGGTGTAACCAATTCACCGAATACTGTTTGTATAATTAGTGTTCATGCGGGGCCTCCGCTGGGACAAGATGGAAACTCCCAACTGTTCTCCCGACATTTTTTAAGGTCGCTTTTCAACATCTTGGTCATACAGCGACCATCGTGATTTTTAAAATGTAGGGAGAGCACGTAAGGTCAACACAAACATCCATGCACGAAACGGGATTCGAATGCGCAATTCTCTGGGCCGAGTGCTAATGCCTTACCGACTTCAGTCACCGGATCGGCTCCCCCGACCTTGCGCATGCAAGTGTAAAGAGTAAGGGGGAGGATGACATCATCTATCGCATTTGATCAATTTTAGAGGACTTCCGGCATACTCCCTAAATTGGTCGGAGAAAACACGGAAAACTACCGCTCTGAGCAGCCCGCCGCTGGATTCTCTAAATAGTAGTTGAATTTCACCCACCGATCTGTGTAGTCGAAAATCCGCCACCGTGGGTCCGGCATTGGGACCTCCCACTGAACGATACCGGCTGAGTGTGGCTCGGAGCCAGCATTGCCGCCCTCTGCAACCACTCTGATCGGGACGTCCTACAGTTCAAATCCCGACAGAGGCGGAGCTTCGATACTAGCTACATACTAGTCGAGTTGTGGTTTAGCCGCTGTCTGGAGGAGAATTATAATAGCCAGCTGCTCTGATCGTTCGTTTTCCGTGGTTTCTCTGATCAATACCAGGCAGATGCCGGAGAACTACGTTAACAAACCGGCCTCAGACCGCGCGTGATCTTTCCTTCCTCTTCCTTTTACTATCTTCAACGTTTACTTACATATGTAAGTAACAACACTACACGGGCCGGGAGACTAGAGCCTGTCCGTGCTAGAAGATACTCAAGCCGACGTGTACGTCGGCGCGTGATATCACTATCCCGCGGGTAGGAAAATATTTCATCTTTCAATGGAACAGCTGATTTTATATTTTGAGAAGTGATCACATTTTTTTAAAAAAATGTTAAGTACCACTTAAAAATAGTGTATTATCTTTCATTTTATCAGATGTAAAGGGAATTTTTTGACTCTTGAAAATCACATACAGAAATTCATCAAAACGAAAAGTAATTTAGTCACACAGTTTGATAGTTTCATTGTATGTAATGAATAGCTCGATCAGGTTTTTCATCCAGATTCCCTCATCCATTGAGCAAATGCTACGATGGCCCCTTGTTATGCTTCTGGACATAAATGTAACTTCATTATCTGTGCACGTCTTCTAGAATTCAGTGAGAAATACAGTTATTCAAATTATCGTTTCCATGTTGTCACGGCAGGAAGTATTATTCCGAAGGACAACATGGATAAGAGCTCAACATTTATTGCTCATTTATTCTTGAAAATAGATGGGAGTTACATGGGAGTTTTCTTTTTTTAATTCAAAATTCAAGTAGTATATGACTTAGTGTAGGGGTCACAGAATTTTGAAAATGTGCACAAAATTCACTTCTCCCCTTAGCACGTCATAAGCAGTTTTAACTGTTTTTGATGTAAAATTAATAAATAAAAAAATAGCAACAAATAATTTTGAATGAAAAGACAACCATTTGGTACCATTACTAATTTCGAAACCAGAATATTTTATGATTTATTAATTGAAACTGACACACTGGTTAATATTGTTACAGAGGCCAATATCACCTGGGAAGAGTGCAGGTAGTTATATTACTGTGGGGGTACAACACACCCAATGGTTACTTTTGTGTAATTCATTGACAAAGTTGGCAAACAAGTGTGACCATGGAAGATCAATATAGATTAGTTGTGTAATTCTTCAAATTGTTGCGTTTCTTATATTAATTTCTACAATCCTTAGGTGACGGCTTTGCTACACAAGGAAAGCCAAAACCAAGCCTCTTCATCAGCGGGGGAGGGGAGTCACAACCTGCACTGGCCAGGGCCTGAATTACATAGATTTAGGATTGAAGAAGAAGAAAATTCAACAGCCATGGCCAGTGCAATACTTCAGCTGAAGTATTATGTGACACTTCCCCCAGTAAACATCACCATGGATCCCATTGCATTCTGGGAGGGAGAAAGGGAGAAAGGCCTGACATGGCACAGAGGTACTCAGTCCTATGTCACGAGATAGGCCGGTAGAAGTCGTTATTTGAATTTCAGCCCGACGCCACATGCAACTGTATTTTCACCAACGCGCTCTGACGGTGAATCTGTGAACTACTCATTTTGAGAGTTTGGCGTGACTGAGGTGGTTGATTCAAAGGCGTTTGTCTCTGAGGCGTTTGATGAGCTTGCATCTGCCCTGGCGAGCGTTTGCTGTGTGCAATAAATTCAGAGAGTATATCTGTGTGCTGCTGTTGCTAGCGACAGGTGATTTCGAGTCTGGGAAGATATCTGCGTTTTTGTAATGTCGAAATCTACGAGAAGATGCTGGGTGCCCAATTGCACCAATTCGAAACCAAAATTAGCCGTTACAACGCGGCTATTTGGATTTCCGAAAAACGTTATAAAGTGAGTAACATTTTTCGTATCTTACGTTTCTATGCATGTAGTTTGTTGATTAACACTGATTTTTTATTATTATTTTGTTGAATTGTGTCAGTAAAATAAATGTATTTATGATTTAGATGCAGAGAATGATTAAAAGCAATTGGGGACCCAGCTCTTGCCAAATGTTCTTGGAAGAGATTGACAACAACCAGATTTGTTTATAAAGAACATTTTGTGTAACAGCATTTATCTGCGAATTATAGGACGTATGAATATGCTGTTCCAATAAAATTTTCGGAACCGCGAAATCCCCTTTGCGAGGAAGCCTTGCGGGATTTCGATGCAAGCGTTCCCGTTGAAAGAAGTAAGTTCATTTTCTTCAATATGCATTTAGGCGTTTCAGTATTGTGTCGTAAAGTGATTCTCTAATGTATATTTTCGGTTTCAGATGTCCAGATTCGAAATCCAGAAATTTCAGTGGATGTTACTCTCGGTGAGACTTCTTTTCAAGAGAAATAAGTATAATTGATTTGTTCAGACAATTTGTGGGCAATATGCATTGCCATAAAATAGTAAAATTATGTGAATAAAGTGTTTCTCATCAGTAGATTTTTCTGGCTACGCACATATTTGGTCCACTCAAATTTGCTTTATTTTATTATTAGAGATATCATGAGATTGGTATTGCAGACACTGGTATGAAATGTGTGAAAAGTTATTGCAGATAATCTGTATATGTTGCAGTTAAAAACCATGGTACAGATTCATATGAGTGAAAACAATGTTGATCTAATATTTTTAATGTTAAAATTATACCCCAATAAGGTCGATTAACATGGAAAGAAGATTTTCTTTTTAAATTTGTTCTCTTTGAGAACTCAGGGAGATCATTTTAAAGAAGTATTGTTATGTGCAGTGAATGACTTTCTTCATTCTGCACAAAGTCTGTGAATATACCTCTACGCTAAGTTTGTAATGGTACAAGTATTGAGCATTTTAAGATAGTGTATATTGTGTCATTGGATACAGATCCATTACTTAAACTATATTTCCTACATCTGATTAGGAAATTCTAATTAAATTAAATTAAATTTTAAGATGAAATTCGTTCTGTAAAAGATAGTCATTTTCCCAAATTTGGAATGTCTTTTTTGCCATGTTAAGACACTTTATTGAGAAATTAGGAATACAAAAACTTTGTGTCCCTGTTTCAGAGACTATTTTTATGCATTTTTAGGATTTGTTTAATGCTTAGTATCTGGTCTGTGATATATTTTTAGTATTAGTATTAATTAATTTGTATTATTGGTATTGATATAAGTTGCATATGTCATGTTATACTGTTCTGGCAATAATTATTTCTCATGACAAACTGTCTTGATTCAATTTTTATTCTATAATGTGTGTATCATTGTATTTTGTTCATCCTCATGCCAATTACATTCTGAATGTGAATGCTGATCTCTATTAGATTGTGAATTGTCATGAGTAATGAATGCAGTGTTTAATTCCACAGCTCAGTTGTTTGAATATCTGTCCCAGGCTCAGTTTCTGGTGCAATCAAATTATTGCACATTGACAATCAATTTCCAGAATTAAATTTTGGATCATAAGCATTGTGGAACAGTTACATTCCACTCTTTGTAACCAAACAACAAAACCACAAAAAATGTAATAGAGGGTCCAAAAAGATCTCATTTAATAGATTACAACCAAAGAAACAATACTTGTACCTCTGATGGGGTATTGTAAAAAATAGTTTTCCAAGTCATATTTTTAGTTACGTTCTCATAAATGTTAAGTTGTAAGCGCACCCTTATTTTCACCATCTGTATGTCCTAAACACCTGAGCTGTAGTTTTAAATGCAGTATTCTGTTACAATGAACATTTTGGATCAGAGCTGGACAATGGGAAATTTCACTCATTGGTTAAAAAATGAGATGTTATAATGCATGTGACATATATTTATGTATTCAAAAACAGTCAAAAACTGTATGTGACGTATGGGGGAGAAAATCATGAGAGACCTGGGAGACATTACAATGCATCTCAATAAAATTGAAACTGGAACTGGAAAGATAGATTGTTAAACCTTGTAAGGAAATGTAGATAACAAAAATAGAATGTTTGTTATTTTTATTATATCTAAAACAGTAAATGCAGTTACATTTGAGGTTTGGACAAAATGTTAAAAGTTCAATTTTTAGCACTAGTGTAACTACATAATTAGGTGATTTATATTTTTGAATTGAAATGAAAGGCAGTAATACTGGTTTAAGACTCACAGTGAAAGCAATTTCATTTTGCTTATAAGATTGGGGCACTTCACCTATTGGCCTCTTGTCACCATCTTTCCTACTCAAAATAAAATGGCACTTTTACCAATTGTATCGTAACGATTTCTTTTACCTGAGCAAAGGTGCGAAAATGTTTTCATTTCTTTTAAGCACTGTTTATATAAAGTGCTCTGTAATAAAATAGTTTTCCATAGTATTGACATTAATTTGGTATGTCTCTAAGTAAAGTTACAAAAATGAAACAGGCTGTCTGTTAATAAGTTTTTTCTTAATAAAATGCTGTTTCTTACATTACAAGATACTATTGTAATGTAAAAATCATTTTGTTTTAATAAATGGATTTGTGACTGTCTATAAAAAGTAATTATTGGAAATTTTATTAAGAAGAAACAAGTGAAGTTACATTTGAACTTGTGTGCTAGTCTGTGTTTATTGCCTTATGTATAACAAAATTGTTAATGCTATTGAAATTATAAAATTGTAATATTGTCAATATGTTCAATAAATACTAGATTTTACTGCTCTAATTTGATTTTACGTCCATAAAATCCTTACAATTTTTTTTTTTTTTTTGAATTGTTAAGGTTGAAAATATAGGGAGTGATTTTGAAAATTATATGGAGTGAATATGGAGAAAATTTTAAACTTTCCGCGTAACTGTTTTTTGTTTTTTTTTTCAAATTTTTCGGTTACTTCTACGCTATTGGCTGTTCATTTGCCCAATAGAAATCAATACAGTTGCATATGGCGGCACCGGAAGTTGGCAAATAAGGCTTCTCCGTTTAACATTGAGTGCCATCTCTGAGATATACTCTTTGGAGGTACTTATGTGTACCAGCTACATCTGTGCCATGTGAAAGGAGTTTCTCCAATGCTGGCTTGATAATAACTGACAGAAGAAGTAACCTGTCACCCAGCAAAGCTTCTGCTCTTATGTTCATAAAAGGCAATGAGCGGTTTTTGGATTAATTTTTGAAACCTCTCATTGCCTTTAATCCAAGGTAAGAGTACTATTTCATTCCCTACAAAAACTAAATCCATTGTTTCCTTTTTTCTTTGACAACTATTAAGAATTTTGAAATTTGTTGGATGTACGAACTAGTATTGTTATTGCACTGGTTTCTTTCACAGAAAATCACTTGTCTCATGAGTAACATGAACATTTGAGCACTTTTCTGCATCTGTCAGCTGACTCAATTATCTTCATGTAGGGTATGTTAGTAAATCCCACAATGATATAACTGCACAATATTACTTATTTTTTTTCCGGCTTTCATTGTTATTAAATTTAAACATAATGTTAATTCTTTCTCTTAATAAAATACCCTTGAAGTGGTCTAAATCTTTATAATAACTTTGTGACTTGCATCACAGGAAGAATTTGGAGGTAGAAGATGAGCACTTAGTGGATGAAGACGAATGGGAGAGGTGTCCAACTCTTGTGCATTACTGAGAATGCACAATTTTCATTATGCAAGTTATTTCGTTTTAAATTTATTGTCTTTTTGCAAGTTTTAGTATTCTTTATTTTCTAAATTTACTTTGATGAAATAATGTAATCTCTATTTTCCTATTATTAGGTCCTGATTATTCTGAAGGGGTGTTAAGCTTGAGCAATCTTCGGTGCTTCGAAATAAAACTTATACACTGTCATAATAAATATTGTAATAAAGTATTACTTTTGCAATGTAAAAAAGATTAATATTAAAACTTCCACTAATACTCAAACCCAATGTTTACTTTATGGAGCGCACATTAACATAAGAAGAAGATACTAGATTGTGTTTCAGTAATTGGAAAGTAGTGAAAGCCATTGGTTCTGGGATTATGGTATTTCATTAGGAAATTGTTTCGTGAATGTATCTAACACATCCTGATTGACTCAATCAGGAGCAGTGAGGCGAAACGTAAATGGGAGGTTTTGTGGCGCTACGAGAGTGCCAAGTAGTTGCAGTGACGTACTCTAGATGGCTGCACCAGCGCAATTTTTGTCATGTGATATCTGACGTCTCTCGGGGACTATCCGCAACATTCGAGAAGGAGCCAAAATTTACGAATGATTAACGATGTTTCGAAAATTCAGCCAATCGCAGCCAATACTCGTATCCCTTCCATCGTACCCTTTGAGTTTGAGACGGGCCCTGAAGATATTTTGGAAAGAAAGGGTGCCGAAAGTGTGTTTTTCCAAAGAAAAGATGGTGTTTTCTGTTCCGTTTCATACAGAAGCCAAAAAATGTCGAAGGCTCCTAGCCAGTAAGTATGTTTTCAAATATTAGTGTGACAAAAATTGTTATTACTGAAAAGACAAAAGTAACATAATTTACCGTTACGAATTCATGTCTTTGCCCCATTCCATTTTTAAAAATGTAAGGAATGCACATTTTATCGTAAATATTTTATAGTAACTATAATTCGTAGTATGTAATATGTGGAAGTTATATATAAATATCAATAAACTAAATTGTTTAGAATGTAGAACATTCTGTAATACGACACCCATTTCATATAATAATACATTTCAAATTGCTTGATATCCACTACATTCCAATAATGTTATAATACATTTCCAAATTAAAACCTATACTAAGTATGAATGGAGTTGTTAACATGAAATATGTGAATTAATATTTAGGTTGAATTTATTGATGCAAAAAATTGAAGGATTTTGTTTCATGCCATAGTTTGATTTTTTCGTGTTTCCAGGCACGTCAACTGCTTTAGTCATTAGTCCCGTGAGTGTAGTGCATGTTTTATTTCCTCGGGAGATGGCGGTGATTTTTCTCCGCTGGATGGCGAGATCCGGCGCCGACCTACCGTCGGTTAGTGGGGTTTCCCCCTAACCAGGACTCTCCCACCAGCGGGGCACCGCCCCAGCCGGGACACGCTGTAAGCTCCCGACCGGTCTCCCGGAATATGTGGTAGTGTAGTGCATGTCAGTGTAAGTGTGTGTGTAAGGGGGCAGGATAGGACAAGGAAGAGGTAGGAAAGATCGCGCGCGGTCCGTGGCCCGTTTGGTACTGCTCCGGCATTCGCCTGGTGTTGGTCAGAGAAACCACGGAAAACTACCGATCAGAGCAGCCGGCCGCTAGAATTCTCCTCCAGACAGCAACTGAATTCGACCTAGCTGAAAAGCTAGTGTCGAAAATCCTGCCACCGTCAGGACTCGAACCTAGGACCTCCCTGTCAGAGGCGCTGCAGTGACGTCAGTTGATGCACTGAGCTACCGCTCCCGGTTTCATGTTATAGTAATGTCATGAATTGTAAATTCATTACAAAACATTAATACAAATTTTCTTTTGCAGAAATACTTATGTGTGTGGTCATGTTCCCCAATCCATATCTGGAAGGGGACTTCATTTCCACCCCATACCACAAAAAGTTGACAACTGACTGCGACGTGACGCGACCTGACAGTGATAATGGAGAATTACTCCAAAAAGCGCGCAAAGTAACGGAGGATTACTCCACAGCGCAAAGCGCTCAACGATCCATGAGGGTCTTCGAGACGCGTTGCGTCAAAATGGACGCAACAAATTAAAAAAAAAAAAAGTTCAATCAGCACCGTTACTAATAACTGGCCGTCATTTCTGTATATTCCACCAATATCAGAATGACCTAATGATAATTGGAAAAGGGTCACCTTGGGCTCTCATCCTTTTCAAGAGAGTGACTACAACAGAAGACACGAAGAACAGTTCCTTGTCTGCTTAGTGGGTGGTTCTGTTCCTTCCAAAAGTAAGTTTTCAAGTCATGAAATAAAATTATTTTAAGGAGAGAGGGAGAAAATTGCAATTTATGCTCTGTGCTGTAAGATACCACTGCAACCATCTTTTTTTTTTTAAAAAAAAATAATACACAGATTTGCAACAATGGAGAATTTTTATCATAAATAAGTTTACTTCAAAAATACTTTAGTGAATACAATTCAGAAACAAGTATCATTTCTTTCTTATTACAGCAGGATTGCCAACCTTTCTTGCCATGTTAATATATCTGCTGAACAAAACTTATAATTCAAAATCAATGGATCAAACTTACAAGCGTCATTATTTCTTAATTGCGGATCCACCAAGTGGGTGCCTTCGGGGAAAATCTCAACTCAATATGAGAGTACTGTAATGAACCCCTTCTTTCTTACTATCTATTCTATTTGCCCCACCGTTGGGCCGCCATTTAATATAATGAATCCTACTCTCTCATCTATTATTTATTTACTCTCAGCTATCTATTTATCTCTTCTCCTCTGTCTGCTATCATCTATTTATTTATTTATTTATTTATTGATTTACCCCTTGATATTATTCCACCGTTGGGTCGCCATTTAATGTAATGTAACACTCTCTCCCTGCTCTCTCCTGCTATCTTCCTATCATTCATTAATTTTATCCTCTAACTTCTCTACGTTATCTACGCCCGCGCTTTTATCAAATATATATAATAAATCCCCTTTTTTCTTTTCCCTTTTAACTATCTACTGCCGTGGATACGCTGGCGTTCCTATACAGGAATCGCAGTGAGGTAACTAGATTGTGCGTGCTAGGTTAAATCACTACAAACATCTCAATTGATCCAAAACGAACCGCATTCCTGGTTCGATCATTTATTTACGTTTCTAACTTTACTCTATTTCCATTTCTACGGTGATAATTCACCGTCTTCCTTTCTACGTTAACATATAATATCATATAACATCAACATACACAAACGAAGAAAAAAAACACTAGATAATACACAATAACAAAAATCATTCATACACACTAACACAGACAATATCAAAATCACATTCATCCCTCGAATGCGCATTCCCTATTTCCTCTAACTATTTCTACTTTATTCCTACTAACAAAACTTGATCTTCAACAAAATTGTTTTTAATTATGGGATGCGTTTTGATACGAAGTATTTCAAGGAATTCCGACACACACACACACACACACACACACACACACACACACACACACACACACACACATGCATATGCGTTTCACTTCCCTTTTTTCAGCTCATCTTTCGTACTGGAGACGTCCGGTGTCCGCTGTCCAATGCTCCTCGATGTCAGTCGACGGCCACTCTTACTCGCGGTTGCCTCCGAGAACCACTTCTCGTCAACCACTATGTTTCACCTAAATGTGAAAGTCCAGCCGCTAGCCTGTCACCGACTAATAAATTCTGTATGTTTGCGGCGTACTGCTCGGCAAAGTACGTAACACGAAAACAGAAACAACTTTTCGCGTATCGTCAAACACGTTACCTCTTGAAAAGTTCTATTGCTTATTTCCATTTATTTTGGAAAATATTCGTCTAAATTATACTGATGTGTATTGATTTAGTTAAGTCCCATAACAAAAATGTTTACTGCGCCAAATTTCCTCACACTAGAATACAACGTAATTGATTATCCGTAATTGCTTGAAGTTTTACTAATAAAATAACATGAATTCAATGAATTTAAATTTTTGCTCCCTTTTTTAATGTTCCAAATTTTTTATAAATCTTTCGACGTTATTTCTCGTTAACTATTTTTACACTTTCCAAAAAAAACTAACGACACACCGATTTCACGTACACGAAGCGTTCATCACCATGTCCACGACACATCTGCCTCACATCTGCATTCTTTCTTCACAATTTACATTGTTACTACAGATTTTTGTCACAAATAATTGACACACGCTTGCTCTGTTGGTTCTGGAAGATTTCCTTAACTTCTCAGCATGGCGTCATTTGTTTACACTCTTGACTTCATTCCAACTTCCACATATTTTATGATTACTTCGCTTCCGAAAATGCGACAAAGTTGATGTTAATTTTGTCGTCTTCCCCGTATTTTATTCTATTCTTTCCCAACGTTTCAACCAAATCGGTCCGTACGTTTGGTAATTATTCTTCAAAAACCCTGTTTGTAATGTTTCTAACACAACAATGGCCATATTCAGTTCATTTTATTAAAAATTCCAAATACATTTCAAATTGATTATCTTGGCTATCCGGGAGACGCCGCGTCCAGGGCACAGGTGCCATGGCACCTGTGCTCTGGACGCGGCGTCTCCCGGATAGCCAAGCTAATCATGACTCCGGTCGCGGAAGCCTACGCTCTCACATTTCAAATTATAACTTCCGAATGTGTAAACCGAATTTAATGCCGTTTGTTTTATTTCGTTCTATAATTTCTGCTCTATCGGCTGATTATATTCAATTTTCCCTAAATCTCACATGCTATAATTTATTTTAATTTGGATTTACAAACATGTTTCTATCGGCACCGTGGCACTCCACATATACGTTTATTCTTTGCCACCTTTTGGCAACGTTGCATATGGGGTTTTGGTCTCGAAACGTTGGATCATTACAGTACCCATTCAGGTAAATTATTATTTAATTATCTTTAATTTCTTCTCAAACAACATACCATTCCCATTGAATATTTCAAATGTATTTCATATATCAAATTAATTTTTCTAATAGCTTTTACTATACAATTGATACTATAATTTTTCCAGGTGACAATGGTGGAAGATGTAGGTCATTTACAAATGGACACATTTGTAGAGGAAAGTCACCTACAGTCGACACCAACAGTAGTCAACCTACAACTGACACCAACAGTAGTCAGGTACAATCTTCTTCTACACCAGACACACCAGGGGCTCTTTCCAAATTTAAGTTTGGCTCTAGAAAAGACGATTTGAAAAGATTAATGGGTTATCGGACAGAAAGATTATAGGACAAATTATTTCCCCTCACAGTTACAAAAAATGTCAGGTATCAAAATATTTTAAAGAGAAATATTTAAGGCAGACGAGGAAACTCTTGGATATGTCCTTTTTGCAGACACGAAATGTGTCTCATGAGGACAGCCATGTTGTTGACTTGCCTAATGAAATTTTTCACTCTCATCAACTTAATTCCACCATTCCCATTAATTGTAGGCGGTATTCAGACCGTATTAAGGCTCTGTCTGGCTATTCAGGGAAGTAGTGCTAAAGCCTACCGGCTATCAGACATGTGTTTACCTTACCATCGTCCAAAACTCTGACCTGCATTCGTTAAAGTGTTCCTTTAACCAAAGGCATTTCCAAGACTGTGCTTAATAGCATGGTTAAGCAAACTCTCTACCATGTTGGAAATTGATAAAGTATGTGTCCTTGTATTAGATGAAATGAATTTGACCAAACATCTTGATTATGATTCTATTCAGGATCATATTTTGAGTTACCAAGATTTGGGAGGGAGCCGCCATCCCTCTTTTGCTAAACATTCTCTAGTTTTCATGGTGCGTGCTCTGATATCTGAATGGAAGCAACCTGTTGCTTTCCATTTGGGTCAGGCCATTAGCAAAGGAAATCTAGAAAATGCAATCAAAGAAACTGATTGAATTACAGGGCATTGGGTGTAAAATTGTGGCCATTTTTTCAGATCTGGCATCAGCTAATGTTTCGGCTATTAAAGAACTGGCTACAAAAACCATGCCTGAAAGAGACGATCCAGATATTAAAATTGGGAATGAAAAAATTTTTGTTTTTGCAGATCCATTTCATCTTCTCAAGATTTTGAGAAATAACTTCTGTGAATTTGACATTCAATTCAAAGGGTGCGATGATAATCAAATCAAAATTGCGAAATTTGATGTTTTGAAAGCGTTCTTAGAATATGAGAAAGAGCAGAAAATGTCTGAGGTGTATCCATTAAAAATTAGTGATCGTCATCTTGATCCCAATTCTAAAGCAAAGATGAGAGTAAAACTATTATTTATACTTTGCAACTATTTTTAACTAGTATACTTTGCAACTATTGCTCTTCTCTCACTAGCTTTGGGGTTGCGCTAATATTTGAATATGTGTTTAAAACTTGGCTCTGTTTTTCCAGTCAAGGTTACTTCCAAGATGTCTACAGGAAATACGCAAAGGTGTAAATTTTACAATATCCACTTCAAAGGAACACTCTTTTTCAAGATATAAAAACGAGTTGTTCACAATGAGAAAACATACTAGTGAGAAGTGTAAAATAATGAAAATTATCAAATTTATCCATTTCCTAAAATTTATTTGGGAACAATATTTTACAAAAAAATAAATACCATAAATACAAATAAATATAAGAACACACGTTATCAGAACACGAGCATAAGTTATCAATTAAAGGAACTTTCCGTGAATTACCGTCGATTGTTGTCATTTATTGCATTCTTCAAAACGCCACCCAGTAACCTTCCATCTCTACAACTTGGCGCATGCGCCGCGGCAGAGAACGCACGAGTTGGGCGGCGAAGTCCTCCTTGCTCGCCACCGCGTCCCACGCGTCGGCAACCAATTCCCAAAGGGCGTCTGATGTTTCCGGATGCGGGGTAGGCCACTTGTCCGCCATCTCTTGTTTCGTCTTCGCCCACACGTCCTCCATCGGGTTCAAATCCGCGCTGCCCGGCGGCCAGTCCAGCAGCTCGAACTCCCGCTGGCTCGCGAGCCACTCCTGCACAAAATCCGTCTTGTGGACGCGGTGCTGGTCCTGTTGGAAGAAGAACGGCCCCTCGGGGTACAGCACGCGGGCGGAAGGCAGCATCACGTTTTCCAGAATGTGCAGGTATTGCGCGGCGAGGGGAGCGGGTTCGATCCTCTGCACCACGCCCACCCCGCGCGCGCTCACCCACCCCCAGCAGGCGACGGACGCGCGGCCGCAGCCCGGCGGCTCGGGCACGTAGCCCGCGTTGTGCTGCGTCACCTGCGGCCGGAGCACGCGCACGGGCCCGCCCCCGCCCGCCGAGAAGACGCACGCGCTCGAGAACACCACGAGCCCCCAGTCGCGGTGGGCGTTGTCCAGCGCGAACGCCACCCGGTCCACCCTCTGCCCGTCCACGAGCTTGGGGAACCACTCGGCGCCCCACTGGGTGCCCAAGCCCGCAGCGCGCAGGCGCCGCCGGATGGTTTCGGCACTGCCGGGGAAGGCCAGTGCTTTCTTGAGCTGCGTAGGTGCAAAGGATTTGGAGCGCGAGGCGACGGCCAGCAGAAGGGCGTCTTCTTCGGAGGTGGAGACGCGCGCGACGCCCGACCCTTTGCGCCGCCGCACGTCCCCGGTCTGCAGCCAGATATTCATCCATCGCTGCGCCGTGCGTTCAGTAACCCCGAACCGCCGAGCGGCCGCCGACACGGAGCACTCGCCAGACAGCACCAGCTCCACCACTCGCCTCTTCACCAACGGGTCGTAATGGGACGTGGGCGCGTCGTGTGCGCGAGAATCGAAACGAGCAAGAACTAACTTTTTCACCGCGTCCTCCGAGGCACCCTCCTCCTCTTCCTCCTCCTCGTCGTCGTCGTCTTCGTCGTCCTCGCTCGAAGATCCTGTCGAATTCTCCGGCGTAGTCTGCCCCGAGATCTCATCCTCTTTTGCCAGCTTGAACACGCCCTCAACTGCGAAACATGAAAACATACACAATCAACAACGAAAGGGGAGAACTGGCAGTCACGAAGAAAGATCAGAACAGATTAAGGACTGTCACACTAATTCAATACCAGAGCGGGAAGTGATTTCCTGCATCGTCGCTACCTTTTACTTGCCTCGTAACTGCATGAGACAGGGCGACATCAAATTATAGTCAAGTGGCATACATTTGAACGCGTGTTTGAAACTAAACAAAAATTAGAGAATAAGTTTCAAAATATGTTTATATGACATGCGAGTCAACCAACGTTTATTCAATCACGGTCGTGTTCGAATTCACAGGAGTGTTCGTATTCAAAAATTACTAATATTTATCGTGAAACAAAAATAATCAGAATTCACATACATTTACAGATTACTATCAGCATTTTTTAAATTGTACTAAAAATTGGAAATAATAGTTCATTAACACCTGAATATTGTAATGAATTTCTAGAGAAATGTAATAATTTACAAAACCCAAATGTACGTTACTATCACTAAAAAAGATGAAAACGTTTATACAGGATATTTTCCGCAGTTTTCAAAAATCTTACTTTAAAAAAGTCTAAGTTCCACAAAATACTCGCGCTTTTCAAACGAATGCCCCAAGCATTGCACGAACATTTCTCGATCAGCCGAGAAAAAACACGAGGAACGAGGTCGCGATTGACACTAGTGCGGTCCCTCCTGAATGTTCTTAAGAATTTCCAGTTTTCTTTGTAAAAACTATAATAATTATTATTATTATTATTGTTATTGTTTTTATTATTATTAGTATCCATATATTAAAAAAAAGATATTCTGTCATGGTTCGTTTAGAGCTTCTACTGAACCGATTGTTGTATTTTTTCTTTTAAATGAAAGAATATGATCCCTAGATGTGTTATCAGATATTGTTTGTGTTGATTCACCAACATTTACGGAGTAAATTAATTAATTAAATCATTCTTTAATAGTACGCTTATCAATAGTCAATTATTTTTTTTCAAAGAGTGGCAGTTTCAAAATCGATATACATGAGTCCATAGATGTGAGTCCATGCTGCTTGATGTTTTGTTTTGATGGTTGAGATTTGTTAACAATTCGTCAAGGTTTTGTTTCAGGGTAATAATTGCATTGTGGTGTTGACAGTTTGCATGTATTTGCTTCTGTGGTGTATTTTGTAGGGAACATTCGCACAGTGAGTTTTGCTCGGTTGTACGGAAGTAGTGAAGTTGTTTACAGGTTATGTCGAACTCCGAATCGTTGCCCACGCGCCCCAAAAGACGCAAACGTACATTAACTGAACGCAGGGAAAGAGAAAGTCAGCGTAGGTGTCGTGATAGTGAGGTCATTTCGTTTTCTATTGGGTCATTATCTATGAAATGTCAGTTTTGTTCTGCTTTGTACTTTCCATGTGAGAGAAATTCTGCAAACGATTTACTCTGTGTTGCTTAAATGGGAAAATAAGTATACTTTCGAGCAATATGCCAGAAGAAATCAAACAGTTGTTTATAGGAGATGATGACACATCAAAAAACTTTAGAAATAATATCCTTCAGTATAATAGTGCTATATCTTTTGTGCCGATATTGCATTGCCATCTGGTCATGGGCCATACGTGTTCAAAATTTTGGGAACTCATCACAGAATATCTTCGTTATACCCTCAAGATCCAAACAATGCAATATATTGTGAACATTAGTCTAGGTACAGTATTTTACATTTATCTCAGATCTCACCGTCAAATTTTGACGGGTTCTCACTAGTTATTATTATTATTATTATTATTATTATTATTATTATTATTATTATTATTATTATTATTATTATTGGTGGAAAAAAACCTTCAAAAGGCGAAGAGCAAAATCGGTTGCTCAACAGTGTGGGATTACCTCATGATAGGCGACCGCACTAAAAACAACCACCTGTTTCTTCTTCTGACCCCAACCTGGAACCGCTTTCGCAATACTTCGGGTTGGGGCCTTTCTTGTTGAGTGTCACTGCGTTTGTTCCGTCTTATACACTACTGTCTAGACAGCCTTCGTTCTCCTTTGTCCGCAGGACGCTCTCTATAAAGTGGGAGATTGCGCTCCAGGACTTCTCATCTTTCATCATGACTTCACCGTGTTTTCTGGCGTGAGGCTACCTGTCTTTTCCTCCAGCCTATCGCGTTCTCTTTCCCAGTTCGTGCACTGGAAAATAGTGTGCTCAGCGGTGTCTAATTCATTTATGCAATAATTACAGTGGGGTGATGTAACCTTCCCCATGCGGTAGAGATAGTCTATGAAATAGCCGTGGCCTGTCAGGAACTGGGAGAGAGAGAAATTTACTTCACCAAACCCCCGTTGCATCCATGGTGACAGTTGCTTGATGAGCCGGTGCGTCCACCTTCCTTTGGTCCCACAGTTCCAGCGTTCTTGCTAGTGCTCCATTGTCCTACGTCGTTCCTCTCGTGTCGCTTTCGCTCTTCCTTCGACTCCGCTATCATATATTCGCTTGCGCTCCAGCGCGAGCAGGTCGATAGGTATAACTCCAGCGATCACCAGGATAGCGTCTTCGGAGACTGTTCGGTAAGAGCATGCCACTCTCAGCGCTCCCCTACGCTGCACCGCTGTGATTCGTGTTCTGTATTTCTTTACAGTGCTTCAGCCCACAATTCGGCTCCATACAGAAGCATTGACTGTACTGTCGACATCAGGAGTCTCCTTTTATTCGACCGTGAGCCGGCTACGTTAGCCATTAGCCTGTTCAGTGCTGCAGTTGTAGTTGCAGCTTTGTCAGCAGTCTTCTGTATGTGTGGCCAGTAGGTCAGCTTTGTATCCAGAGTTACCCCCAGATACTTAGACGGCTTTGCCATTAATCTTTCTTTACCCACTTGCATGGGTAGGATGGTAGGGATTCTTTTTCTGGTAAGGACCACGATCTCCGTTTTAGCAAGTGCCAGTTGTAGACTGGCCTTCCATCCAGTCACTGACGCGCCTCGTCACCTGGTTTAGCCTGAGCTGGGCCAGCTCAACGCTACGGGCTTCTATAATGGCTGCTGTGTCATCATATCCGACCAGGATGGTACCTTCTGGCATCTGTGTCCTTAAAAGGCTGTCATACACCCGAGCTCCAGAAATAAGGGCCTAAAATTGATCCCTGTGCAACACCAGCGGTAACGCGCATGGATTTCTGCCCACTTGTCTCGTATAAGAGGAAACGGTCCTTGAAATAGTCCCTTACCATACGGGTAAGATATTTGGGGACTGCAAACGAGCTATCTAGTGCCTCTAGAATATCGACCCACCTTGGCGAGTTACAGGTATTTTTGACGGCGAGTCACAAGAAGAACGATTGGGCGGGCCGCGTGTCATGCCTCGTTTGCTCTGTCGACGGCTCTGATTACTTCCCGTATGGCTCCTATCGTAGAGCGCCCTCTTCTGAATCCATGCTGTTGATCAGAGTGATCTCCTGCAGCTTCGATTGCTGCAAGTAATCGTGGCTTTAAGAGTCTCTCCAGGATTTTTCCCGCTACGTTTAGCATGCAGAGAGGTCTGTACGCCGATGGCGTGTTCGTATCGCCTTTTCCCTTGCTTACAAGGGCCAGACGTGCAATTTTCCAGCGACTGCTGAAGACCCCTGCTTTGAGGCAGGTATTGTACATATTCAATAGCAATTGTGATGTTTCCACAATTGCTTTGAAAATTTCCGCCTGTAAGCCGTCTGGTCCTGGTGCCTTTTATTCTTCAGAGAGGATACCGCCACTACCAGCTCCTCCTTGGTGAAGATATGTACTTCAATATTCCTCGGTTCATCTTTGGTTTCGCTTCTCACTGGGTGTGTTGGGAAGAGAACCTCCACTATGCTCGTCATATCTTGAGTTGAGGATGCCTGTGGGTCCAAGAGCCCTTCATTTCTGGTTGACAATTTTGTACCCCAATCCCCAGGGGTCGGTATCGACCTCCGCGCATAGTTTTTTCCAACATTGAATTTTGCTGTTCTTGATAGCGTTCTGGAGTATCTTCCTCGCAGCCTTGTGCTCCGCTGAGAGCTCTAAAAACTCTGCAGGATTTATTCTTTTATGCGCTCGCTGTGCTTTTATGCGTAGTCTGAGGCATTATTTTCTTAATTCAGCTATTTCATCGGTCCACCAATAGGCCGGATGTTTTCCGTTTCCTCGCATTTTAGTGGGCATAGAGGCGTCGCATGCTTTAGTGATGAGGTTCATGGTTGCCTCTACGAGGGACTCTGTTTGTGCTCTGTCCGGCGACCCTGCTGGCGGTTTAGGGATAGACTCCAGTCCGCTCTGGATACCACTTTGAAGCCTTCCTTTGTCCATTTTCGCAGTGTTCCATTGTTTGTAGCTTTTGGTGAGGTGAACGTCTCTCTCTCGTCTTTCATTATTACATATCTGGTATAATAGGTATTGGTGGTCACTACCAGTGTAATCCTCGATGACTCGTCAACCTCGTTCTTTAGTCGCTAATCTCTCCGACATGAGCGTGATGTCTGGAATAGTTTCCGAATCCAGGTCTTCTATATGCCGGGGTGGAGCCCTTGTTTATAACTATCAAATTCAATCGAGCGGCCATTTCCAGAATTAACATTGTGTCTGTTCGAGGCATGCCCCATTCTAGTGCCCTCGCGTTAAAGTCCCCGGCCACTACGACCTCAGTTTGAATGCCTGTTAGGCAGTCTTCGAGGTCCTCAAGTTTCAGTCGGAATTCCCCGACGGTGTCATTTGGGGACAGATAGCAGCTCACGTATGTTATTCTATCTATCCTCGTCCATACATAGTGTGAGCCTGCTTCATGGCGCTCCACTCGGATTCGACTTGTGTCGGGAATCCATATGGCCGCAGTGCTTGGGTCATCAGAGAACCATGCTGTCGAACTTTTAGCCCTGTACGGCTCACAGATCAATATGATGTCAACCTTCAGCTCATTAATTAGCTGTCCGAGAAGCTCCGAGGCAATTCTACTACGATTTAAATTGCCCTGTAGTATTATCATTTCCTTGCGTTTGCTATTCTCCTCTGTTTCAATGCATCTCTGTATTCAATGCAGTTTCCTGTTCCAGGTATGTGGTCTGTCCCTCTTGCGTCGACTCGGGTCGCGCATAGTACGCACGACGGGCTGTTTTGGCATTCGGTACGTTTGTGCCCGGTTTTACCACATCTCCAGCACAGGTTGCTCCCATCTGGTCCTTTGCAGTCTTTTTGCACGTGACAAAGACACAGCGGGGAACAGTAATCCTTCTTTCTACTGGACAGTTGACCCAGCCTATCTTAATGCGCTGTTTGTGCAGTAGGGGGATGGCTACCGCTTCCTCCATCTCCACAATGGCCAGCCTTTGCTCACGCTTGTTAGGTTGCAGCACTGCCACCTTCACGTCGCTCAGGTTAGCATTTGTTTCTCTCTGGATTGCTAACCTGTGGTTAGGCAGTCCAAATCTCGTATCTCTACGCATGCTCCTGGCGTCAAATTGCGCACGACGCACGTATCCCCTAGTGCATCCTACATTGTCTTGTGAAATGATTTGCACTCTTGTGATTGGTTGCCCAGTTCCACCAAGACGTTGCCGTCTCTGGTCTTCCGTATGCCTCTGACCTCGATGTTTTCATCTTCCGGCTTTATCTAGCTGCGAAGGGTATTGACCACTTCTGCAAACGGTTTGCCTTCAGTCGGATTGATAAGAACTGCGTTTGTACGGCCTTTAACTTTCTTCTTGTTTTGGTCTCGAGGGGTTCTGTCTTTCGTAGGAGGCTGCTTCTTTTTTCCCCGGACCTCCGTCCAGCTGCCTTCCCCTTGGGGTTCGTTGGTGCTAGCAGTGGCGCCATTAACACCCTCTTGCTCGTTCGTGCTGCTCTTCGTTTCCCTGTGCATGCATCGGTGTAATAAGCATCGGCACGGTCTCGCGCCGTCTGCTCTCACGAATGATATCGACACTCTCCTCAAGGCGACTGATGCTTTCCTTTATCTCAGTGCTTACGTTCTTCTAAGGATAGCGCGTCGCATGGTCTCCAACAATTCTATTATTACAACCAGTTGCCTATCCACGGTTTCTCCTAAAGTCTGAATCGAGGTCTCTTCAGCTTCATTCAAAATTGGCGCTCCCGCCGAGCGCTCATCCGCCATGTTGGATGGTGCTGCTGACATGAGGTAGCGGCGATTTGTCGTACTTCCCTTATACTCTAACCTCACTTCTTTCCAGCGGCATCGTGTCGATATTCACCTAATTTCTAGATAAGGCTCGATTAGGCCCGCGTGTTGCTAACACTTACCCACGTTTTCCGGACCTTTCCTCACGTTACAGTGCTATATTAACTTGTAAACACTTCCGGCAGACGTCTATAATACGTTTCTCATCCAGAGTCGAAACACTGTCTGTGTGTGTGTCTGTGTGTGTCTGTGTGTGTCTGTGTGTGTCTGTGTGTGTCTGTGTGTGTCTGTGTGTGTCTGTGTGTGTCTGTGTGTGTCTGTGTCTGTCTGTGTCTGTGTGTGTCTGTGTGTGTCTGTGTGTGTCTGTGTGTGTCTGTGTCTGTGTGTGTCTGTGTCTGTGTGTGTCTGTGTCTGTGTGTGTCTGTGTCTGTGTGTGTCTGTGTCTGTGTGTGTCTGTGTCTGTGTGTGTCTGTGTCTGTGTGTGTCTGTGTCTGTGTCTGTGTGTGTCTGTGTGTGTCTGTGTGTGTCTGTGTGTGTCTGTGTGTGTCTGTGTGTGTCTGTGTGTGTCTGTGTGTGTCTGTGTGTGTCTGTGTCTGTCTGTGTCTGTGTGTGTCTGTGTGTGTCTGTGTGTGTCTGTGTGTGTCTGTGTCTGTGTGTGTCTGTGTCTGTGTGTGTCTGTGTCTGTGTGTGTCTGTGTCTGTGTGTGTCTGTGTCTGTGTGTGTCTGTGTCTGTGTGTGTCTGTGTCTGTGTGTGTCTGTGTCTGTGTCTGTGTGTGTCTGTGTGTGTCTGTGTGTCTGTGTCTATCTGTCCCTCTTATTCACATTTTGTTGCAGATTCTGCACGGCTCTGAGCAGGTATGGTAATATCAAGAAGCGCCGGAGCAGCAAAAAATGTAATAGAACATTCAAGATCTTATCCTGTATATGACGGTGTGAGAGTAACAATTCAAGACCTTGTTACAAGGGATACAGCTGCAAACCTGATCCTCATAATGAAACACGTTAATTACTCCCGGATAAATATGACTGGGCCTCAGAAGATAACGTGTAGCGTGATCATAAATAGCCGAATTGCATAAATAATAATGATGATGATAATAATAATAATAATAATTTATTTCTGCATCAACATTTATATTTGGAACTAGGAACCACAAGTCTGAGTGCATAAATATTCGAACATGGCTCTTTTTACTTTCTCGCTACTGCTTACGCAGAGTAATTATTGTAATGCTGCGAGAGGAAAACGGCGAATTTTCGAGAGAAAAACTTTTATGGCCGGGCCCTGGTAGCAACAAAGTGGAGTAAATTAGTACATGTGAATACCTGTATGTAGTAAATAACTTCAACACGTATAGTTACAATCCAGGTTTTGGGGGTCCTTGAAAAGGAAAATCGATTGACGGAGAAAGGCCATCCGTCTGTGGTCGTCACCACTAGTGCCTAAACCGTTCAGCCGAGTTAAGTAAAAAAGTAAATAAAATTGCTGATATAAATATTTACATTGTAAATATACAGTAACATTGTACTCACTTGGGCACAGATATCTGGCTTTCTGCATTGACGAGTCATTAGAATTGTCCTCATTGCACAGTTCAAGGGGACCCTACAAACAAAACAATTTTTTTCAATCAAGCAGCTCAAACTTTAATCGAGTTACATTAAAGTACAAGATTCTGGGTACTACACCATCAGCTTTACGTGAATGCTCCCAGTGAGAGCCCCTCTGTGGCGGGAAGCAGCTGGTTTCAATTTCACTGCACGGGGGGAGGGGTCTGATGGGGGTTGGATGTGGAGCAGCGGAGGGGAAAGAGGCGGGGAACAGCTGGCGGCTATGTCACTGCGGGGAGGGAAGCTGATCAGGGTTGAAATCGGCACAGCAGAGGGGAAAGTGATGGGGAGCAGTTGGCAGTTACGTCACTGCGTGGAGGGGTGCTCATCGGTGTTGGAAACAGGAACATGGAGGGGAAAGAGGCGAGGAGCAGCTGTCGGCTATGGCACTGTGTGGAGGGATGCTGATCGGTATTGGAAACGGCTACGTGGAGGGGGAAGAGGCGAGGTGCAGCTGACGGCTATGGCACTGCGTGGAGGGGTTCTCATCGGTGTTGGAAACGACTACGTGGAGGGGAAAGAGGCAGGAAGCAGATGGTAGCTATGTCACTACGTGGAGGAGTGGTGATCGAAGTTGTAAGCAGTTCTGCGGAGGGGAAAGAGACAGTAGCTGGTAGCTACGTCATTCCTTGGAGGGGTGGTGATCGCGGTTGAATGCAGCTCCACCGAAGAGAAAGAGGCAGGGAGCAACCTGCGGCTACGTCACTTCATGGAGAGGTTGATAGCTTCGTGATAGAGGTTGGAAGCTGCGCCGCAAAGGGGAAGAAAGTCATGGAGCAACTGGCAGCTTTGTCACAACTTCAATAAACAGGGTTAAATGCCAAGTAAAATATGTTCTGCTACATAACTATTTCTATACATTTAGAGATTATATAGAGCATCAAAATGGGAAGTAATTTTAATTTTAACATTGATTTTGAATGTATTGAATGCAATTACTAATTGGACTGTATAATTCTAAACAACCTGTAACGAGTCGTACCTCAGCTTCTGGGTCAATGGCCCCCATCTCGGTTAGGTTTTTTACCAGTTTCCCTGATCCTTCAAACGAATTCTGAGATGGCCCCTTCTTTTGCTTCTGGACTCAAATAAAACTTCACTATCTTTTAGAGTTCTGTGGGAAATACCTTGTTCTCTATGTTCTCACTGCAAGAAGTCCTCCACGATTCCTTCACAAAAGGCACGAAGGGGAAAATTAGCCAAACTCTGTAATTGATTTGCCTTTGCAAATAGTTTTTATTACACTGGAATGAATGTTTCTTATCAATTCTAGACAAAAATGCTCCTTTCATCTGAATTCAGAAGTTGTATTTGGGTTAGGGTAGAAAAGTGCACAGAATGCACATCTCCTTGCATGTCACATAGTTTTTAACTGCCCTGACAATGAGAAATCGAATTGATCATTGATCAACGCAGTAAACATTGGTTTACAAGATACTGCTGAATTTGTCTTATCAACATTATCCCTCTTGTGGAAAACCATGCCAGATATTTTATTATCAACTGCTCTGGTCATTAGTCCCGTTAGTGTAGTGCATGTTTTCTTCCATGGAAGATGGCGGTGATCCCCTGTTGGATGGCGAGATCCGGCACCGACCTACCGTTGGCTAGTGGGGTTTCCCCCAAACCAGGACTCTTCCACCAGCGGGGCACCACCCCAACCGGGACAAGCTCTAAGCTCCCGACCAGTCTCCCAGAATATGTGGTAGTGTAGTGCATGTTAGTGTAAGTGTGTGTGTAAGGGGAGAGGATAGGACAAGGAATGGGAAGGACAGATCGCGCGCGGTCTGTGGCCCGTTTGTTAGGGTACTGCTCTGGCATTCGCCTGGTGTTGATCGGAGAAATCACGGAAAACTACCGATCAGAGCAGCCGGCCGCTAGAATTCTCCTCCAGACAGCGACTGAATTCGACCTAGCTGAAAAGCTAGTGTCGAAAATCCTGCCGTCGTCAGGACTCGAACCTATGACCTCCTGGTCAGCGGCGCTGCAGTGACATCAGTTGATGCACTGAGCTACCGCTCCCAGTAAAAGAAGAAAGAAAGAAAGAAAGAAAAGAAGAAGAAAGAAAGAAAGAAAGAAAGAAAAGAAGAAGAAAGAAAGAAAGAAAGAAAGAAAAAAGAAGAAAGAAAGAAAGAAAGAAAGAAAGAAAAGAAAGAAAGAAAGAAAGAAAGAAAGAAAGAAAGAAAGAAAGAAAGAAAGAAAGAAAGAAAGAAAGAAAGAAAGAAAGAAAGAAAGAAAGAAAGAAAGAAAAGAAGAAGAAAGAAAGAAAGAAAGAAAGAAAGAAAGAAAGAAAGAAAAGAAGAAGAAAGAAAGAAAGAAAGAAAGAAAGAAAGAAAGAAAGAAAGAAAGAAAGAAAGAAAGAAAGAAAGAAAGAAAGAAAGAAAGAAAGAAAGAAAGAAAGAATTCACCTTCAAGAAGGAAAATTGAAATTTAAAAAAATCAAGCACTACCATCTTGACTGGCTGGATGTAACTTGAAAACATTGTGATATTATGATATTCTATAGTAATTGTTAATATACACATTCACACCCATGCACACACACACACACCATCCATTTAGAACCATACACTTCCATTTTTGCCCCAGACAGACATCATGCACTTCATAATTTTTGGTAACAAGTTCATAAATCAGGGCAAAAGGTAGGTTAACTAGAGTATGGAACCGCATACCACTTTGCATTACAAAAACATTGGCCACACTACTCACCTCTCCTTCTGCCACAGTCTCATCAGTCCCACATTTTATAAAAACTGCAGCAGGAGGCTCCAACTCCTGCAGAAAAAGAACATAATTATTCTGAAGTTAAATAGTCTCAATACTTTTTATATTCAGTGAAAAGTCATTGCAGCGATTGCTGATGTAAAAAATATCAATATTATGAAATTATTTTCATATCCTATGAATTTACCGATAAGATATAGGTAAAATACATTTCACATTAATGAAATTAGAAATTTCAATATCGTCACTCAATATTATATTGTAAACATTCATATTATCTATTAGTGTTTTTGAAATATGACATCAGGTCAATTCCTCTCACCTAATAAATATTACCCTTTTTCACAGAGTCAAAACTATTCCTGGCAAAGGAGGGTGGGGGCTAAAAACTCAAAACTTAGATATTGGAATTAATCTGACCTCTAACAAATGAATTACAGATACGTTAGGGTCATTTTAATAAATGAAGCATCATTTGTAAAATAATGAATTACAAGTAGTAGTGCTAAACAGCACATAGTTTCTTGTGTTACTTGTAATGGCAATACAATATTATACCACATGAACCTTCAAAAGTCTTTCCAACCAGCAAAAATTGTTTCTCGGCATTGAGATTTTAACTCAGGTCCATGAAATAACTTCAATAACTTCATGAAATAACTTGAATTTTTATGCAGAAAAGCCAGCGCTCATTTATTTATTTATTTATTTATTTATTTGACATCAAAAAACAGTTAAAACTGTGTATGACGTGCTATGGGGAGGAGTGAATTCTATGCACATTTTCAAAATCCCTACACTAAATCATATACTACTTGAAATTTGAATTAATTAATTAATTAATTTTAAAAAAACGCTCTGTTGAAAGAAAATCTATTTTCAAGGATAAATCAGCAATAAATTTTGGGCTCTTATCCATTATGTCCTTCCTCGAGGAATAATACTTCTTGCTGCAACAATATGGAAACGATAATTTGAATAACTATATTTCCCACTGAATTCTAGAAGTTGTGCACAGATAATGAAGTTACATTTATGTCCAGAAGCAAAACAAGGGGCCATCTCAGCATTTGCTCAATGGATCAGGGAAACTGGACGAAAAACCTAATCGAGATGGGGGTCATTGACCCGGAAGCTGCAGTACAATACTTGTTACAGGTTGTTTACATTTAAACAGTCCAAATCGTAAATAATACATTAAATATCACTGTTAAAATTAATGTTAATATTTTTCTGATGCTCAGTATAGTCTCTAATTGTATAGAAACAGTTATGCAGCAGAAACGATTCCACTTGGGACTTAAACTTTTCTACCGAATTAAATCATTTAATGTCATCTGGCAAAGTGTTGTAAAATAATGTACATGTATTGTGTGTGAATTTTTTGTAATGAGCTGTTGATACTGTCACCTCATGAATATGATTTCTATGTCGGGTGTTATAGTAATAGACATCGACATTTTCTGAAAATATATTCCCGCCCTTAAGCAAGTCATTATTGGCAAAAACCACTGATTCATAAATCAACAGACAAGGTAATGGTAAAATTCCTAGATTAATGAAGAAAGGCTTACAAGAATCACGTGGGTGGGATTTGATTATAATTCATACAATTCTTTTTCTAAAATACAATTCTTAATCTAAAAGTCTGGGAGCTATAAGATGTATTTCCCTAGAATATTATGCCATATCTCAGGCGGGAATGAACATTCGCAAAATATACACAAACAGTATGAAGGCTGAATTTGAAACAATTCTAAACGTGTAGCATAATGAACTTAATTTTGTGTTCAATTCATTTAAATGGACGTTTCATTTAAGGTTTGACTGAATTGAGCCATTTCGCATAAGATAGAGAGCATTATTCTATGATATGCATTACTTAACATGTGTCAATGCAACGCTAGAGTGCAGTTGCCCTAAAAATTTAATGGTTTCTTCCATTATTTCTTACTTCTGCAATTTTTGAACATGCAGAGAATTAAATAAAAATTAATCTTTTTTAAGTGTTCTTTGCACAATCCTTCGAAAAACTTTGGACCCTCTCTGAAATTTTTTTTATATAAATTGTAACTTCAAGCAGAAATTACAAAAACCTAAACGTTTTCTCAAAAAATTGTACACAATGTTTCTAGAGCAACTATTCAATACTTCTCTTGCTCCATTTATATTTACAAGCAGCTATTGTTAATCCATAGATGTAATAAATGGTTGAGTATTTGACCAGCGACTGGCTCGCACATACCCCCTTAAAGTACCCCCAAAATCACAATATGTTTCAAAATAATAGGGCCTAGAGTTTGTTTAGATTGTTCAAAAAATATCAATTTTGGAGAAAAATGTTTGAATAGTTTTGATGTTAGCGTTGACCACAGAAGAAATGAGGCTTTTGCTGTCAATTGATATTTCGGTATTGAGGACCCAGAAAACATGAATCGTATTTATACATGTTGGGGGAAGTAATTTACAACATACACAAACACAATTTATCCACTTTTTCATTACCAGGACAACAATACGAGTTTTTCTTAAAAAAATTGCACATTTCCACTTCACATTTTACTCTACCACTTATGTAGTAGAGCAAGCAAGTGAAATTGTTTGAAGACACTATTTTCTAAAGAGACAAGTCTTCAAGGAGATATGTCAGTCAACCCTGATCTTTCATTGGAAAATCAGCTACCGTAAATTTTAAAAACGACGTGCGCGCGTGCGTGTGTGTGGGCGCGCGCCCGACCGAGTATTCGCGCGAGCGAGTGTGCGCTCGCGCACGTGTGCGCGCGTTAGTGTGTGTGCTGTTGTGTGACTGCTGATGATTAAGGCACTGCTTATTAATTTTGTAGATTGTTTAGTTGATTTGCGTTGAAGTACGTAAGATTTGATCTTCAACAAAATGAAATTTCCATTGCACCAAAACAATTACCAAGAACCCTACAATTTCATTATACTGGTATTTTACTGCACATTTCAATTCATTCCATAATGTGCAACTGAAATGAAAGTGTATCATTTGAAGTAACAGTAACTAAGTGTTACCCCCACCTCTTCTTCCTGCTTAATCTCTGCAACTTCTTCCATTGGTTTCAACAAGGGAATTGGCAGCTGCACCTCATCCTACACAAGAAAATAAACACTGAAAAATATTTATTTATACATTTATTATAACATGTACATATACAAATTTTCAAAATATATCTAATGTGTTAAGTATACACGAAAGTACAATAAAAATCGATTTATCAATTTGTAATTATTACTTTCATTACATATCAGATCATCTTTTCAAGAATTTGTCATGATAGATATTAAAACAAATAATGGATGAGAATATAAACTAGTGATCCAACAGAATGGTACAGATTTTTTCGTACTAGTTAGTTATCTAATTTTTTGGGTCATAGCTAGCTTTTTGGGCTTTCCAGATACTCTTGCCAGCTGCCATCTATCACTGACCGATGTTAATTTTTTTGAAAATTATCAATTTTTCTGTTTCCTCATGGTAGAACTAAAATATTACTTTAAGAAGATAATAGAATAGTAAAAGCCCATCCTATGAGGACATTTTCATTGAAAAATTTGGAGCCATTTTTAAGAAAATATTATTTAAGCTCTAGTGTAAATGCAAAATTTGAACCTTTTGAAAATTATCAATTTTTCTGTTTCCTCATGGTAGAACTAAAATATTACTTTAAGAAGATAATAGAATAGTAAAAGCCCATCATATGAGGACATTTTCATTGAAAAATTTGGAGCCATTTTTAAGAAAATATTATTTAAGCTCTAGTGTAAATGCAAAATTTGAACTTTTTCATAGAATTTTTTTTTGATTTTTCGATAAGTTTTATTGGAAGACATTGGAAGGACTTCCACTCACAAATGCACTACTGTACACAAATCACTAGAAATGTGCATATTATCGGTGTGAGAGATATTCCCAATAACTTACATTGTGTAATTAAAAATAATAATAGTAATAATAATAATAATAGTAATAATAATAATAATAATAATAATAATAATAATAATAATAATAATAATAATAATAATAATAATAATAATAATAACAATTCACAAAAATGAATTTTAAATCATATTAAACAGTGCAATTAGCACTATCAATGCTAAAAGTTAGAAGAAAAACTATCGAGCTGATTTTGAGAAAATGGCGTTTGAGAATTTCTGAAAATGCAGAATTTAGAGCTTGTTTTCACGGAAAACTTAAGTTTTCAAGAAACTTTTTAGGACATCATTTACAGCACATGTACTCTTAAAAGGAATAATGCAAACACATTCCCAGTAATGCAAATATTAACAATATGAGAGGTTAGTCAAAAAAAAATGTTTATAGAAACAATTGGAAAAAACAAAAGAATAGAGCAAAATGGTGTTTTTGTCATCTCTTAGTCTAAATTTGTCACAATCTCAAAAGTTTAAAGAAAAAATTTGCAACCTTTTTTTAAAAAATCTTGATTTTTTTTTAAATTTAAAATTGCACATATTACATGCAATATTATGCAAAAACTACTAAAATTTTCAAAAAAATGTACATGACCTTAACGAAAGAACTAATTATGGACAACAAATATCAATTTAAGGGAAAAACTCTACCTTCAATTTTGAAGGTGTAAGAAGATGCTGAAAAATATTCAAACGTTAGTAATTTTCAAAATTTTAGAGTTAACAGTGTAAAAAAAGGCCCATGCCACCTTTATAAATATATTTTACACTATTCTTACAAGAAAAATTGAGAAAAAAAATTTGGAGCCGTTTTTGAGAAAATTTTGAAAATGTCCCAGGCTTCATGAAAAGTACCTCCAAAAATTAATTAATGTTTTTCATAATTGCAGAGCTTTTACTCATGCTAAATCAACAAGGGATTTACTCAGTTTGGAAAAAATCATACACATAGTTTAAGCACTAGTAATGCTCACAAATACCAGACGGACGGACGTTTTGAAAAAAAAAACACTTTCGCTATCAGTACCAAAACGTATATTTCTGTTGAAATCTCAAAATTGATTTCCCGCAGCATTATATAACTTTCTCTATACTAGGTATATATGTACATATACAAGAAAGTAAAAAAGCATTTGAGGGAAAAGGAAAAAATAAAATAATAATATAACAACTGTTTGACTACTGTTATAACAACTAACGACTACTGTTTTAATACAATTAAGAAGATAAAATATGAAAAACACAAGAATATTTAATTTGTTCAACACCTAAAGTAACTAGTGTACAATCTTTTGTGTAATATTACAAAGTGTTACCATCATCTCTTCTTCCTGCTTAATCTCTGCAACTTCCTCCTTTGGCTCCAACAATGGCCACGGCCATGTCAATGGTAATGGTGGCTGCACCTTATTCCAGAAAAGATAAACAAAATTAAATATTTATTATTTTTTAGTGATTCATTTATCAATTTATTTATTACAGATTGTATGTATACATATTCTGAAAGTAAATATTCTGTGTGTACTCATCTAAATAAAATAAAAAGGAAATAATTAATGGAAATGTAAACAAGAATTTTAAAAAAGAATAAGAATTATTTTCTATGATGCTCTATGATTCTCCATATTCCTAGGTTTATTATTTTTCTACTTTTTTTTACACAATTCAGTCAATAAATATACTAACCAGTGTATCAGCATCTTTAAAATATCACCAAAGGTTACCCTCACCTCTTCTTCCTGCTTAATCTCTACAACCTCCTCCTTTGGTTCCATCAATGGCAAAGGTGGCTGCACCTCATCCTACAAAGAAGAATTAATGCTAACAAAATATTTAATTATTCATTCATTACTCTATTACAGGCTAAATATAAAATTTCTGAAAATATATGAAAGATACAAGGGAAGATAATGCTAACACTCATTTCATAAAAGAAAATAAAGATCATAGAATAAAAACAAACATTACGATCAAAACACTTTATAAATGTGTTCATATGAGTGTGCAAAGTAGCAGGGGAAGTGAATATAGGAAGTAAGGCACATTTGACTTTACAAAAACATTGTTTTTCTCCTGGCCATTACAAATTATAGATATGTGGGTTAGCACTATCTTCCTCCAATCCCTTCATATGCCAGTTCATATCTTAACTCTCAACTCATGTCTGGGAGCCCTGGTTCTTGTTTTGGCAATTCGGTAACCCTGTCTTTGCCTTCTTTCAAGACAGCTGTGGCTGGCACATCAGAGGACAGCAGAGGAGGAGGTGACAGTCAGATCATTAGCTGCAATCACATCATTTTTTTGCCAAAAATCTGAGGGCACACAGTCGGGGATTGCTACAAGTGAAAGGGATGTCAAAGGTATTTCCCATGTTGACAAATTGCTAAAACAAGAGGTGATGTTTCCAGACATGGGTTGCAAGTTAAGATATAATAAGGCCCAATATAATGTATTAAGTATACATGAAAAACAATTGGCCAAGTCGAAGGACATTCTAGCTTTTCAACAGAACATGATTACACTAACAAATAAATCTTAACTCCTGCAATTATTTTAAACCATAATAATTCTGATATGTTTCTATAGTTTTAATGGATCTTTCAAAAGGAAAGATAAATGAATTTAACAATTGAACAGAAGAATAAAAAAATCTGTGTGTGAACATAAACTATAATAAATTTGTTACAATACATGAACAATGGATAACAATATATGGGATTAAAATGTTCATGAAAGGGAACTTAAAAATGTAAATTAATTATTTGTGAGAACAGTAATGAAAAACACAAGTTGAAAATCTCATCCTGGCATTTCATTCGGAGTTTTTATAGTGCTTGTAGTTTCATTACGAGTATTATTTAGAACATGAAATTGCTCATTTAATTGCAGGTATTGTTTTAAATATAAATCATTTGCATTTCAGTTATTTACATAGCTTTGTTATCTGGCAGTCAAGTACTCATATTAGTAGTATTACAAGTACTCATATTCTTATTGTCTTATTCTCTTATTATCATATTGTCTTATTAAATTATAGATTTTGTTTTGTGAAATAGAATTTTTTCTCCCACGAAACTCTTGGAATTCATGATGGAATGCTGCTTTCATTGATACAATCCTAATATATTACATATTATTATTATTAACAACAATTAATCATTATTGGAATTGATATGTGTATCACCAAGATATTATATTTTTGAGGAAAAATAAAAAAATGTTAAAAGTTGATGAAAATTTCTTTAAATTATTAAATTATTTTAATTAATTAATTTTTTTTCTTTTATATTTTTACCATTACTGAATTTTGTTTTCATTGTTCATATATTTACTTCTAAATATTAAGTCAAAAAATAAAACAAGAAAATACTACAAAAGGTAGTTATTTTGGATTTGGAATTGTATGCTTTTATTTCATGGCATCAAGAAAGGTAAAAAAATATATCTTGTTTAATTTATTTTTTAAACTTCATTGCAGATTCTTTTATTAAACTGACTTCGAAATTTTACTAGTAATGTATTCCTTTTGTTATTAAGCATCCAAATGAAATAAAAATTGCAGTGAAAGCAAGTGCACGCCACAGCAATAGAACACAAATTATAAAATTGCAAAAATGCCTCTGATAGAATGAGAGAAGTGAAATTCTTACATTTTATTGTGGACATTTCATGAATGGAATAACCATGAAATTCTATTAACCATTATCAACATAAGCACATTTTTGAAACATTATTTTTCATTACATTTAATCCCAATTATCATTAACTTAAATCCTTTTGAAAACGTAAATGAACGATTAGTAATGAGAAGTTGAATTATATTTTTAAATCTTGGCCCATCAAACTTGAAACGGAACTCTTTTTTGCTCAACTACAAAATAATTAACTTCTCCATAATTTCAAAATAAGGTTTAGTGAACAGCAATCTGTGGCCAAGTGTCATCTGTGGTCTTTCAATCTGTGGCCAAGTGCAATCTGTTTCCAAGTGTCATCTTGTGGCCTGCTGAAAAGTATTGAAGAAAGATATATTATGTAAAGTTCAATTAAAAATAATATTAACTTTTGCCTTCCATCTTAATTAAATTTTTAAATTCACTGAATAAATTGCAACGTAGACAATCAATATCATTATTACACATTTAATCAGAAAATGGAAGTTTTGCTAGAACACAGTTAAAATTGCATTTACTGGGGAAAGTTTTTTTGAATGTAAACTTACGTGAAATAAAATCACCACACTAAAACAGACATTTTCAGATCTTCCACACCTGACATTTTTTGAGATATTGACAGTCTTCAAGCTCACCCTAGGCCTTTTGCTTGTAGAAAACATGTAAGTTTTCATTTTCCCCAAAACCAAACCTTAAGTTAACTAACATGCACTCCACACTTCACAACCTTTATTGTTAGTTGAACAGAAAAGATAAATTCATCAGCCCAACTGGTACTAAAAACTAAACAACGTTTCACGAGCAACGGACTGCTCTCAATTTCAGTTACATTATCATATTAACATTAAGTTTTGTTTCTAACTTAACAATTCCTACATTTACCCGTTTTCTTAACAATTGAAAAGGGCATTTCTTTATTCTTGTAACTATTTTACCAAAATTTTCCAATTACAATTGCCACAAACTACAAACAAGTAAAAAAAATTATTACCAAAGGAAAGAGACTTACAAGAAAATTCCAAGAAGATTCAACATAGTCATTTGGTTCTTCTTTGACCTGCAGGCAAAAAGAAAGGAAAATAACAAACAGTACCTCTTCCTAAAAATTCACATCTTATTCGTTAATACTTTTCAAATCTATATAAAAAATGAAGTAATCTGGAAGTGTTGAAATAAGATGTATTACAGCAGACTAACCTGCATCTTGGCTCTAATTGAAAATGTTTGATTGAACCATACATGAAATTTTATGTTTCAGTAATCATATAATGTATTACAAATGATTAACTGCAGTAATTCAAAATTTACCTCCTCTAATTTAATTATACTTTCTGCTTCCACCACTATGTCGTCCTTTATTAGATTCTGACTCGTTGGTTCTTCAACATGTGAACCACCCTTCACTCCCTTCAATAATTCAAAATTTACCTCTTCTAATTTAATTATACTTTCTGCTTCCATCACTATGTTATCCATTATTGAATTCTGGTTCATTGTTGGATCTTTAACATGTGAACTAACTCTTTCATAAAATTCAAAACCAAGTTCACCTACACAGAAGAGAAAAGTAAACGTATTTAGTTTTAACCACCATTCTAATTAACTTACCTGTCTCCCAGAGAATTATGAAATATTGTGAAATTTCGTGTTTTTCAATTTGTATTGGGTTGTAAAGTCTGTTTCAATGCTTACAACCATTCCTTGCTAAGTTTGTTAGGTTTTGAGAAAATTTTTTTTTTTAAAGTGAACGTCAACTGTGAAGCCTTTAGTGAGTGAACTTCAAAGGCATTTTCCCGAATTGGGAATTTTCAGCATGTTCATGCATGACAAACATAAATCATAAACACACAAAGATAATAATATAATTATTTTTGCAGCATGTAACCCATATTATATAATTTTTTTTTTTTTTTTTCTTTCTTTTCTATTTTTTCTTTCAAAGAATTAAATCTTGACTCTTTAGTTTTCAGAGTACCTTTATCACTCTAGTTCATTCACTAGAATATTCAATTGTGATTAATTAAAAAAAATAATTATCAAAATATATCAATTTGTTGTAGTTTTGATGTTTGAAGTAAAACCCTGCATTTTTGCCAATTATTTGTAAACAAACAAAAAAAATATTTCTTTAAGTTGTTTGATTTTCAAAAGCATAAAGAAATTGGAGTCTTGAATTGGGTCTTGGAGAGGCGTTGCGTCAAAATGGCAGACGCAACAAATTTTTAAAAAGAAATAAAATAATGTACAAGGAAAAACAAAATACACACAAAATTCTAGAATTTTTTTTCTCAGGTAGACAGCTAACTTAAGGCTTTGTATAACAGAATGAACAGGATGCCAGTATTGAGTGGTTCTGCATTTCTCAACAATGTAGAGAATAACCATTCAGGAACACTGCAAAAATGAAATTTGAAAGCTAATAATCACACTAGGATACAAAACTTTGAAGAAAAAAAATAAAGACACTGAATTCATTAGCATTTCTTCTTCTTCATTTTCTTGAGAGAATTTGCCCCTCAACAGGTATCAACTATCGCATTAAGCTTCTAACATGCATCTCTCATCTAAAAACTACGATCTTACAATCACCTGTTAGCATACAGTATCATCTTCTTCCCCTTGCTTCTTATCAATTGCGGATTTCATCGGCCTCAACAAGTGTGCTTCAAAATATTGCCTAACCATATTTTGAAGCACACTTGTTGAAGCAACCTTTTCGCAATCAGCTCCAATGGAGTACTCTCCTCTCCCACCTTTCAAACCATTTCATCATTTTTCCATCTTTCTATCCAGCTGAATTTCTATTGGAAAAATTATTAACATTAACACAGTATACAATAAAATCAGATTCTTACTCTTTTGAACTGGAATACTTTCTTCGAACAACCGCAATTGTGATTCAGAAAGCGGAGTTCGGAAATGAGAGAAGATTGTCGGAACAGCGTTCACTGTAATTCCTTGGATGGCTGTTACATACTTTTCCTCGAAATGATCTCTGCACACATAACCATGTGTAATTAATGTCTCCCATGGGCATGATGCAACACCTGGGTCCCCAATTGCACGAAGCCACTCACGGCACCTGCGTCATTACATTCATACGAAAATAATGCAATAATTACAGATATTATTTCATTTACACTGTCTTACAAAAAAATAGTATTGTTAACAAACGGCAAGAAAGATGTATTAAATATAAAGAACTCACCTGCTCACATTCCGAGGGAATTTAAAAAGTTTTGTCTTCGTTTTTGACAAAATGTTGTAATTGGAATTTCTGCAATTCCAGACACAGCACCTCCTTGTATGTTTATTCATTATGCACTAAAAATTAACACTATGCACGCACGAGAATTAACATGATATTGCCTTTGCAATAGTCGGACCATTAACTACTAAAAGCGCATTTGTATTGTCTGTGTAGGAGGCTAGAAGAGCGTTATATACATATTAAATTTCGAGAAAGAAGTTGGGAATTGTTTGACCCGCTGTTTACAACCAAGGGGCTTTAAACTACATATTAAATTTCGCGACCAACATTTCACCCTCCCTAGTGCTGCCTTCATGGACCCGGCTCGCAAACCACACGTTCTTGCGTGGTGGACGCAAGAACCATAGAGTAACTTTATTTCTCTATCTTAGAACCACGAAGTACACAGGATCTTGTATACTTCGTGGTTAGAACAATGGATGAATAGATCTATGGTAGAACCACAGACATATAAAGAGAGATTAAAAAAGGAGCAACCTTTAAAAATCTACCACCAATGGAAGACAATAGAGATATTCAGAATGACGTCACAAAGTTTAGCGGGAAAGTGTTGGGTGGCAACCTCTGTTGTGCGCGTAAACGGTTCCTAGAGAGTAACTAAGTTTTTGGCTATAGCTCCTCCTCTTGTTATTTTTATATTGCTCATTATGAATGGGTTTCATTCAAGTAAGAATATCTTTCACACAAGTTTTTTCCTGGTACATTCCTATTTAAAGAGAAAATTCAAATAAACAATTAAAAATCTGGTTGTTTATCATGTTTTTACTGCTAAATATTATAACCTCACTCAGCTCTATGCACTGTTTAGTGTTTTCCTGCTGTAGCGAAGGCCTAAATGTCATAAAAATGAAGGAGTAGAAATGTGTCCGAGAAAACTCGCTCGCTCTCCGACTCGAGCGAGGAACTCTTTCGCCTCCGCAGACGCGAACGAGAAAACTCTTTCTAGTGTGTGGGGGTCCATAAGTGTCCCTTGTTTCGATTTTCCACATTTCTCGGCGCACGTTTCTAGCAACGCATCTCTCGGTGTAGTCTGTTGCGGGTCTGAGGCCGGCGAGGCTGCGTTCACACACTACAAATAGGTTATTCGATGTCTTGAAATGCCTTTATGCGCTACAAGCCGAGAGTGGGACAGCAGTTGAGCGATGCTCGCGATGAGATCACCTGCGAGTTCCATTTCTTGTTTTATTAAAAGCACTTGTGAAACTTTAACCACTGAAATCCTTCTTGTGCTACCATAATCGTAAACCATCTGTTTAACTAGTTCGAATCGCCTAAATAGAAATACATTTCTGCATTGCATACAAACCATAACCATAACTTTTCTGTTGTACGTAAACGATATGCCCTCATCTATTAAAAACGGAAGAACAGTTCTGTTTGCCGATGACACGAATGTTCTTTGCAAAAAAGATACAATAAATAGTACAATTTCAGAAGTTTCAAATTGGTTTTGTAATAACACATTAATAGTTAAGGAAGGAAAAACGGTCTCAATGCAATTTTGCGTTTCAAATCGGCAATCGTATGCTCCATTGAAAATTAACAATATGCAATTAGCTGCTGTTTAAGTAACAAAATTTCTAGGTCTCTCAATTCAATCAAACCTCAAATGGAATGTACATATAACAGAATTAAACAATAAATTAAGCTCATTATGTTATCCATTCAGAATTCTTTCTAATTCTGTCAGCCTTCATGCAGCTCGTTGCGTGTATTTTGCAAATGTACATTCCCACCTGAGATATGGCATAATATTCTGGGGAAGCTCATCCTTTAGTTCCCAGACATTTAGATTGCAAAAGAAAATTATCCGAATAATGAAAAAATCCCATCCACGTGATCCGTGCAAGCCTCTTTTCATTGAGCTTGGAATCTTACCATTGCCTTGCCTATTTATTTATGAGTCTGTAGTATTTGTCAAAACTGACTAAACGGTGGGATCATATTTTCATGTAATACTGATATTTATAGTTACAATACTCGACGTAGAAATCATGTTCATCAAGTGTCAGTATCAACAGCTCACTACAAGAAATCCACATACAATACATGTACGCTACTTTACAATGCATTGCCAGATGAAATTAAACAATTAAAATTGGTACACAAATTTAAATTAAAAGTAAAATCTTTTCTGCTGCAAAACTGTTTCTATACAATTAGAGACTATACTGATCGCCAAAAAGAAACATAATGTTTACTTTAACAAAAACAAGATATAGTATAATGAATTAGTTTACATTTGCATTGTATAATTTTTTTTAAAATGACTCAATATGCCTGTAACAAATAATGTACTTCCGGGTCAATGACCCCATCTCGATCGGGTTTTTGTCCAGTTTCCCTGATCCATTGAGCAAATGGCCCCTTGATGATGAGATGGCTCCTTGATTTGCTTCTGGACGTAAATGTAGCTTCACTATGCGCACGTTTTGTTGAACTTTCCTTTGCTTGTAGTGGTAGTAGAGCTTAGGGTGGGTTTCTATTTTGTTAACAATACAGAAAAATCAAGTCTGTTCGTTTCTTTACCGTTAAAAATAAGTTTTCTATAATTTGGCAACGAAAATATCTAGTTTTTGAAATGTTAATCTCTCGCTTTTTAAAATTTGTTATTATTATTATTATTATTATTATTATTATTATTAATCTTTCAACTATTAATAGTTAAATTGTTGGGAAGGGATTCTGAAACTCAAGAAAGCGTGCGCAGATGATTTTCTCCCCCATACGTCGCATACAGTTTTTGACTGTTTTTTACTAAATAAATAAAAATAAATAAATAAATAAAAAACCATTATTTCATGTAAAAAAACCGGAACGTATGTGACTTTTAAGGGAGGAGTGCAATCTGTGTATATTTTCTTGAGCTTCGTAATTCTCCTCCGGCTTTACTATATTTATTGGTTGAATTATGAATAAATTGTGAATGATCAACTAATTCAGAATAAAATGTATAATTAATAAATTCGTTCATAAATAATAAATACGAATTAAGAAAATAATGAATTAATTAAATTATTTCAAAATACCCCTTCAAGTTTCTTGTTTCAAATTTTTATTTTTATACTGCTCATTATGAACGGGTTTCATTCAAGTAAGAATATCATTCACACAAGTTTTTTCTGATTCATTGCCATTTAAAGAGAAAATTCAAGTTATCAATTAAAAAACTAGTTGTTTATCATGTTGTCTTTTACAGCTAAATATTATAACCTCACTTCTATGCACTAATGTTTTCCTGCTGTAGCGAAGGCCTAAATGTCATATAAAAAATGAAGGAGTAGAAATGTGTCGGAGAAAACTCGCTCGCTGACCGACTCGAGCGAGGAATTCTTTCGCCTCCGCAGTGGCGAACGAGAAAACTCTTTCTAGTGTGTGGAGGTCCATAAGTATCCCTTGTTTCGATTTTTCACATTTCACGTCGCGCATTTCTCATTCCTCGGTGTAGTCGTTTGCGGGCCTAATGCGGTTGACGAGGTGCGTGTGTCTTATCACATTTACCATTTACAATGACATTTGCTTTCTTTCAGTTTATTTAGGCTCTGGCTGCGAATATCGTCGAAAAATTGGATATAGAAAAGCACTATTTTATCAACATATCAAGTTGCTACATTTTCTTTTAGAAAACGGTTCGATGTAAATATTATCATGACGGTAGCGATAAGATGCTGTTTATAACAAAATGAAATTATGAAACATTTGGTTCCTCGTGCCCTTTCATCGTTTATGAAAAATACCAATGAGTTTCGAGCCCCTGTACTATTCGGGTAGAAGTGGCTGCTTCCGTATATTTTTATAAACTGTCGACTTTTTTAATATTTATTTTAGAAATTTGTATTAATTATAATCATTGAGAGAAATATTACGTGCATTATACTTTAATAATCGTTCGGAAACAATTCCAGAAAGTTCATAAACACTCCCCAAAACGTTCATAATTTTTCACGGAGTGAAGGAACTTTAAACACTAAGTTAACCACAGTTTAATATTGTAACAATCTAAGATCCCCACGAACAATTTAGATGCAAAGAACAAACATAACAAGGAATGGCATGAGTAGGAGATGGAAAAACAGAAGAAAGCGGTGTCGCGCACTAATAATTTTTTTATAAATTAAAGAAGACGCGACAAAATCCCGATTTGGACAGTACAAATCAATAGCATTCATTTAGAGGAACATTTCAAAAGTTATTCGAAGCGAATCGCATCAGGGGTTTAAAAGATATGAGTGATTTTGAAAGTATACTTTAGACAATATAACTAGAGATTTTTACAGCCATTGTTATCATAAGAAAGGTAATGTAAAGAAGCGGTTTTTCCTAAAAATTAAGAGAACGCGTAAAGCGATTGAAATGAAACTTTCGGGATTAACAAAGAAAATCACGCGGAAAATTATGACATTACTCGCAACTCTGAAAAATATCGAGGAGCTGCAGTAGAGATGCCAATTGAAATTGTATATTTGGAATTTTTACGAGAGAACAATGATGCGTCGCGAGCGACGGAAATAAAGCAATTTTGGCGTTAATAAACATGAGGAGATCGTATAAGAAATAGTAATAAGATATAAATTGATAATTAAAAGTAGTAATAAAGAGAAATAGCCTGGAAAGGACAGAATTAAGTAAAATGGTATGATATTTTTGGTAAAGACACGTAAGCGATCGGTAAATGTTCCAGAAAAAGAAGATGATGAGTAGCAAGCTCGAAGTCAGACGTGGGGAAGAACGCTCCGAAACAGATAAAATTTTTAGTATGCAATTGTGCGAGAAACACGGTGAACATGAATGGATATAGTGAGTTTAGGCAATGATGTTCGTAATAACAATGCGTAACGCGGAAATATTTTGTGTCGCAGTATATTCAACAATAGGACATTTTGGAGGAAATGTAGCACGCGATAGACAGATAATCGCGTTATTAGTTGCGTAATGGAAATAGGATGATAGGGGAATGAAAGGACATGCTAAGAAGATATTAGCGAGTTCAAGAAATTTTTGGTAATGTGTAGGGATGGAGAAATGCTGCGGGAGGATGGATTTGGAGGATGCTGCGTAATATACAGCGAGGACGGCGCGCAACAATGGTTTGCTGCGGATTACAGCGTTTTCTGCAAAAGGGAAGTTATGAAACTTTGTTTTTTTTGTTATGAAATTCACATTTTGAAGGAGAAGAAAGATTAAAATTAGCTTCTGTACAAGATCAAGTTCTGTCTTAACGTAAAATAGATTCAATAGATATACAGGCAGAATGCGCATTCGGGTGTGAATGAGTTTATTTTTAATTGTCAGTATGAATGGAAATATTTTGGATTTTGTGTCATGTAATTTAAGGGTATTATATCGTTGATGTGTTTATGTGTTTATTTTTTTTGTCGTTAAGTGTTTTATGTGAGTCATGGGAGAGCAACGACCCCAGTTTGTATTTATATATATTTCAACTGAAATAACGACTAACACAGGAATTACAGAAAATAAATGGCGAACATCACTTGGTTCGACATTAAATTAAACGAACGTAGTTTAATCGTTACATGTAGCTAGTTAATGACCTACGCCCACGTGCCCGAATAGTTGTTAAATCCTGTACAGGTCAGCCACAACCTCACACCCAGATTTTGGGTGTAAGTAAGAAAATATCGGAAGTTCTGGGGAGCAGCTAGTCGACGGGCAACCTTGGAGGTGGAAGCTGAGTATAACCGGGGCAATTGATAAGAGCGGGTTTTGGTTATTATTTTGGTGTTATAACGCCGGGCGATTATAAAGACTATAGTTGATCTAGAGCAGGTAGTGGTTCATTACATATTTTGGTGCGCCTAACGAGGGGCGATTATAGTTGTTTTATAGATATGAGGAGGACGATTCATTACAATATAATTTAACTATTCATTTTTCAATGAATTAATTGTAATAAATATATAGTTATTTGGAAATATAAATCTTGCACTTTTTATATTTTTAAAAAATGTTTCAGTTTCTTGTGGTGAATTCACATTTTGATGGTTGTTGGCACATAGGCGGCCAAAATTAATTCAAATTTGGCGCCATACTTGGAATTCTATCATTTATAACATTTCTTTGGAACTAATTACCAACAAAGGGCATACATTTTAAACATCCTGCGTTGGACTTTCTGTAAAAACCGCGAGCTGGCTTCCAGAGAGAAAGGCAAGGTCGTCTTTCGTATGAAACTCTTTGGAAGGAAAAACTGCTTTGAAAAGTCTCTGTTTTCAGTTTTCATGTCATGACTGTTTTCATAGACGCTCGCGAGATTGCGCCAGCTACTGGGAACACTCGTATTGTTGACACTTCTGAGAATCATATGCATTTCTAAATATGACGCCACGAGAGTCAATTGTTTGGGAACCTTCAGCCGAGCGGTTTCACAAAGGATCGCCTCGTCAGTAAAAAGGTTTTGTAATTCACATCTTAGCTGCGTTGAAAAATTAGACTTTTGATTGTTGGTAGCGATGGCTACCTTACAGCCGTGCAGACTCGGTGCATACAGTTGTTTTGGCGCGGACACTTACCTGAAATTGTATTACGCCCGAATTACGACAGAAAACTATCTTCTTTTCGTCCAAGACAAGGTAACATTGACAATTTCTTCAATACTCAATAATTCTCACGCTGAGGTAGTCTGATAGTTCTTAAATAATTGTCTTTCACAATTTTCCTTTGTGATAAGCGACGAAATGTGGCAAGACGCTTGTCGACAACCCAAATCGTATATGGCTCTCCCAAAACTCTGATGAAGCTATGTTGCAGCCTCAGCAATGGTAGAATTTCAATATTCAAATCACGCGCTTGAAATATTAGTTATCTCCAATGATTTTAATGTTAACATTTTTTATGGAACGTAATTTCAATATATTTTGCTTGGCCAGTTTTAATGAACATTTGATGCCATTTCTTGCAAATACAATTAGGACGTGACTTGATAACCCTGGTGGAAGACGAAAACAGTTGATTTGGTAACATACGTAACATTTGAGCTTTGCTTTTAGACAAATTTATTTATTTTACGTCAAAAAAAAACAGTTAAAAACTGCGTATGACGTGCTATGGGGAAAAGTGAATTGTGTGCACATTTTCAAAATTCTGTGATCCCTACACTAAGTCATATACTACTTAAATTTTGAATTTTTGAAAGGGGAAAAAAACTCCCATGTAATAAAATCTATTTTCAAGGATAAACAAGCAATAAATTTTGAATTTTGAAAGGGAGAAAAAAAACAACAAAAAAACTCCCATGTAAAAATATCTATTTTCAAGGGTAAATAAGCAATACATTTTGAATTTTGAAAGGGAGAAAAAAACAACAAAAAAAACTCCCATGTAATGAAATCTATTTTCAAAGATAAATAAGCAATAAATTTTGGCTCTTATTACTTCCTGTCGCGACAACATGGAAACGATAATTTGAATAATTGTATTTCTCACTGAATTCTAGAAGACGTGCACAGAAAATGAAGTTACATTTATGTCCAGAAGCAAAACAAGGGTCCATCTCAGCATTTGCTCAATGGATCAGGGAAACTGGACGAAAAACCTGATCGAGATGGGGTCATTGACCCGGAAGCTGTGTTACAATAGTTGTTACAGGTTGTTTATACTCATTTATACAGTCCAAATGGTAATTAATGCATTATGTATCATTGTTAAAATGAATGTTACTTTTCTTGTGATGCTCAGTATAGTCTCTAATTGTATAGAAACAGTTATGCAGCAGAAACGATTTCACTTGTGATTTAAACTTTTCTATTGAATTTAATCGTTTAATGTCATCTGGCAAAGTGTTGAAAAATAATGTACATGTATTGTATGTGAAGTTTTTGTAATGAGCTGTTGATACTGTCACCTGATGAATATGATTTCTACGTCGAGTGTTATAGTAATAGACTTCGGCATTTTCTGAAAAAATATTCCCGCCCTTGAGCAAGTCATTTTTTTACAAAAACCACTGATTCGTAAATAAAAAGACACGGTAATGGTAGAATTCGTAGATTAATGAAGAGAGGCTTACATGAATCACGTGGGTGGGATTTGGTTATTATTCGTACAATTGGTTTTTGTAATCTAAAAGTCTGGGAGCTATAAGATGTATTTCCCCAGAATATTATGCCATATCTCAGGCGAGAATGAACATTCGCGAAGTATACACAACGAGCAGTATGAAGGCTGACTGAATTTGCAAGAATTCTGAACGCGTAGCATAATGAACTTAATTTTGTGTTCAATTCATTTAAATGGACGTTTCATTTAAGGTTTGACTGAATTGAGAGACCTAAAAATTTTGTTGCCTTAACATCAGTCAATGGTACACTGTTCATTTTCAATGGAGCACAGAATTGTTTATTTGAAATGGAAAACTGCATTAAAACCGTTTTCTTTTCGTTTACTATTAATTTGTTATTTCGGAACCAATTTAAAACATCTGATATTGTACTATTTACGGTTTCTTTATTGCAAAGGATGTTCGTATCATCCGCAAAGAGAACCGTTCTTCCGTTTCGAATCGTCGAGGGCATATCGTTTACGTAAAGTAGGAACAGAATAGGGCCTAAAATCGATCCTTGAGGAACTCCACATGCAACGGGCAAAGAGTCGGAAAGGTGCGTACGTAATGTTCCATCATTCCAGTAAGGTATTTCAACTTTTTGAGATCGTTGTTTAAGGTACGAACATAACCAATCTAGAGCAATACCACGGATTCCATATGAAGGTAATTTTGAAAGTAAAATGTCATGATCAATGATGTCAAAAGCTTTTGAGAGATCTAAAAATAATCCAATAGGTGCCTCGTTTTGATCTAATGATGAGGCGACATCTTTAAGAAAAGAAAATATAGCTGTTTCCGTTGATTTTGATTTTCTAAATCCATGTTGGCAATCTGAAAGCGCGTCGTGTTTAGTGAGAAAGGTTTCCATTCGTACGTAAAAAAGTCTCTCTAATATTTTTGAAAAAACTGATAGAAGAGAAATGGGCCGATAATTTTGAATTTCATTTTTGTTGCCTTTTTTGAAAAGCGGCTTAATTTTAGCTGTTTTGAAAATATCTGGAAACGTTCCAGTGCATAAAGATGCATTAAATATGTGAGTTAACGGGTGTATAATGGCATACGCACAAGTCTTTAACAAAGAATCTGGGAATTCATCTAAATCGGACGAATATTTATTTTTTAGTTTACCGATTATTTTGAAAATTTCATAGGAAGAAGTTTCGGAAACGAACATTGTGTCTAAAATTTTGGGTGAACTGTCTGTTTTTGAATTTTGTGGCTGAAGACCCTTAGTGAGATCGGCAGCAATTCTCGAAAAGTATTGGTTAAAGAGACTAGCCACTGTTGCCGGATCGTTCACATTTATATCGTTATATTTTAAAACAACATTCTCTACGGGTTTTCTAGTTGATTTGGTAGTATTTTTATTATATTCCACATTGCTTTTGTTTTATTATTTGAGTTCAAAATATCCTGATCGTTTTTCATGATTTTAGCCTGCCTTATGACTTTTCGTAACAATGTTTTGTATTTTTTAAAGTAGATAAGGAAATCTTGAGATATGTCATGACGTTTAGAAATAAAGCAGAGAGTACGTTTATTTTTACACGATGTTCTAATTCCTTTTGTGATCCAAGTATTACTTTTTCGTGAAATGTTTAATTTTCTCTTTTTAATAGGAAAGCATGCGTTAAAGAGAAATGAAAGCTTTAAAAAAAATATATTTTTCATTTGTGTCAATAGCGTTATAAACTGCCTCCCATGATTCTTTCAGCAAGTAGTCCGTAAATAACTTTATGTTAACTGTAGTAAATGATCTGCACATGCGTGTTTTATTTATTGTGTCAGTATTCATATTATTCGTAATTGTAAGAATTTGTGCATCGTGGTCACTGTAACCTAGATTATTCGTTATTATTTCATATCTAGTTGTGGTTTTGTTAATTATAATTTGATCTATTGCTGTTTGTGATTTAAGAGTATTCCGTGTAGGTACGTTCACTGTAATATTTAAATTAAAAGAATGAATTAAATTGAGAAACTGCTCTTTTTCGTGGGATTCGCTCAGAAAATCAATATTGAATTGATCTCTATTAGTCTTTAAGGACTTAGCCGGAAGGTTAACTACTCGGCTTCGCTATCGCTCCGCCTCGCAGTTAACCTTCCGGCTGCGTCCTTAAAGACTCGTTTAGAGGACTCGTGACATAAATATCTATTATTAAGCGCTATGTCCTTTAGTGGGTTGTTTATATTATTGCAAAAATTTGGAAAATATACATACGTTTTCACATGAAACATTTGAGAATGACAGAAAAATGTTTAGACGTGTGAATTGCGAATTACGAAGATGAGCGGAATCTGTAACCTACTATTGACTTGAAATAATCACATAACGTTTTTTGCTTCAGAGCAGAAATCTTTTGTCCTCTTTGTAGCGAGGGTGCTATAATATTATATTTCTAATTTTGGGGAACAGTAGGGCATCTAAAAAAGCTTAATCGGTCTCTCCTGCCCCAGTCCACTATTGGACACAACTTTATTTTAAAATAAAAAGAACATCTCACTACGAGAAAGTGTGCCTAAACGAAGCAAAAACGTCTTTAAACCATTATAGGCAGATGAAAACCTCAAACGAAAAAATTACCATGACGTTCGAACAGAAAATCGACCCTTATGTCGTGTTTTGAAAATCGACCCCTTTTTAAATTTATTTATTTATTTAAGGTCGCTGTTGAACAATTGGGTCATAAGCGACCAAGAGTAACAATTTAGAGTTTACACAAGTTATACAATTATTTCATTACACAATCTACAGATCATACAAACATGAAATTGTAATAGTGTCAATTTTTGAGGTATTGACATCATTGGGATGGATACACATATTTCTTTATTTACAATACAGTGCCTTTGATATTCATAACACGTTTGAAGGGTTGTACTGGGTAAGATGTAGGTAAAGGATGGATTTATATTAAGGTGTGAATTTTTGAGATTTTTAAAAGTTGTAAGACTTTTATACATTATTCTGGGAAGGAGAAGGAATTAATTAAAGAATATTTTGAGTTTGAGGACTGTCTTAAACGAGCTATTTAAAGGCACTCAAGAATAATATGGGATGTAGATACTTGGGGTCCACATTTAGGACAGGGCAATGTGTCAGTTTTTTTATTAAGTGAATGTGGGAGAGATTAAAGTGGCCAATAGGTAGTCAGGTAATTTGGACTTGTTGAAATCTAGTGAGTTGGAGATTAGGGAGAGAGGATTCGATAACGAATTTTCTTACGAGGTAAAGTTTGGAAAAGGTAGTCAACCATTTTTCATTCCACTGTTTCGTAACCACATTTTTAAGGTATAATTTGATATCGAAGAGAACTCCCTTCACACTGTTGTCCGTTGTTGGTAATAAAGTTCTTTGGCCGCTTTATCTACTTTTTCATTCCCTACTATACCTCTTATGTGCTGGAATCAACCGTGACGTAGGAAGAATTCTGTTGAAGACGCTACTTTGAAGCGTCAGGTGCTACGTCGAAATAGCCAACATTGGCCACCCCGTGTCGCGTGATGTCGCGGGCCAATAGACGTGAGCATCGCGTGGGCGCGATCACGTGACTCCGTCGAGACGCGGAGCCCCGTGCAACGCAAAAAATCATTCTTGTGATTCCAACTGCGGTGGAGAGCAGACGCCTTGCTGAGGGGAACAGCGGGCGAGTGCGCAGGCGTTCTCCCGGAAGACGCGAGTCTTAGTTTTTTTCTGGCTTCGGCCACGTACGTGCGAGTACACGCCCAATAGAACGGCCTCGGATGAGCAAGTTGGCTCTGCCGGCCCGAGCTTCGGCAATTACGATCGGCAATAGGAAGTAGGGACCGCCGATATTTACGCGCCGCCGACCGCCAGAGGCCAGGGCGCGACGTGCCGGTCACGCCACGCATCGCGAGCGGCCCCGCCTGTTGCGATCAGCTCCGGAGGTAGACGGTCCCGAGGGCACGAGCCGCCGTTCCTGGCCCAGAGGCGCGCCTGGACATTGTCAGTGCCGCGGGCGCCGACCACGCCGCCGCCGCAGCCATCGACCCCGAGCGCCGTCCTTCACGCGCTCGGCTACTGAGCGGTCGTCGGCTAATCCAGGCTATTCATCGCCGCTGGTTCGGGCAAGCGCCGGAGTCATCGCCACGACTGCGCTAGCCCACCTGGGAAGGGTCCGAGCAAGTGACCGCTCGTGACCCCCGCCAGCGCCGGCGCGACGAACTCCGTGCCCCGCTCGGGCAGCTGCTGTGACGGAAGATGGGCGAACGACCCGTCGAGACGCCTACCACGTAATCTAGTTATAAGTTAGTCTGTAAGTCCGTTTTTTTTATGTATCCGGCTTCACCGTAATTTTGTTTCAATATCTCTTTTATGAATTAAATTTAAGTTAAATGAGGAAAATCTTTTATTCCGAGTTACATGCCAATGCCCACGCCACGCATGTTCCCGCTAGAAATTTCAATGTTTTCAGTGGGGGTAGCCGGACAAAGCAGAAACCTTCAACAGGCGCCAGGTAACAGGTAGGTTGAGGTCAACCCTGAGAGCACCCTACCCACACAACACCAACCTGGGGTTCGATGTTACTTTGAAGCGGTTGGGGTGTTAAAATATATTGGAAGAAATTCAATCAGCCGATTACGTGGTTTGTTATGGCAGATGAGATTACAGACAGTGATAAGTTTCAACTTGTTATCATCTTTCGGCACTGTAATTCTCAAGGCTATCCTGTTGAGAGATTCTGGTGATTTTTTACTCCAAATGGCCAAAATTCTAATTGTATTGCAGAGTACATTATTTTTGGGCTTGGAAAGATTTTAATAGGCCAATTCTTCGATGGTGCAGCTGTAATGAGATGTTCTCTGAATGGTGTTGAGGCTAAAGTGAGAGAGGTGTATCCTAATGCGTATTTTGTGCATTGCTTTGCACATCAGTTAAATATGACCATGGCAAGAGCTGCCAGACAAAACACGAGAGCAAGAGTATTTTTTTCAAACCTTTCAGCTATTCCTGCTTTCTCTTCTCGCTCACCACATATATCATCAGTCCTAGATTCATATGTTAATAAGCGAATACCCACGGACAGTTCAACGAGATGGAATTTTAAATCCAGGACTGAGAACGCTGTTCATGAAAAACAAGAACTGAAAGAATTCTTTCAGATTTTATCTGAATCAAAGACGTCAAGCGATGCAACAGTAAATGAAGCAACTGCTTTATTGCGGTACTTTCAAAATTCTGAATTTTGTTTCTGGCTTAATTTCTTTCATAAAATCATGCCACATGTATATATTCTGTACAATCAGGTTCAGAGCCGTCACATAAACGCCGCCATAGCCCAGAAAACATTTCTTCATTCACTTCTGAAATTAAGAAACTGAGAGACTTGGAAAGACCTTGTGAAATTGAAGCAGAAGAGGAAGACTTCTTCACAGACACAGACAAGAACAGCTGCAGCCAAGGGAGTATGTGATGTCATTCTGTCTCAGATTAATACACGTTTTGAGTTTACGAATCACTTTTGTGTCTTATCATTGCTGCAAGAACACAAGTTTGTAGAATATAATACAAACTTCCGAGAACTTTTGTTCAATAAGTGTGTAAAACGATTTCCTATGTTCGATACAGATAAACTTCGTACAGAACTTTCGGTCATATATTCAAGAGAAGAGTTCAGAAGTATTGGCGGTGCTGTAAAATTTCTGCAATTTCTACATGCTAATAATCTTCTTTCCCCTTTTCTGAGGTGTTAAAACTTTTAAAAATAGCCATGACCCTGCCTCTGACTACCTGTGAACCTGAACGTTGCTTTTCAACATTGAAAAGAATTAAAACATTTCTGAGAAATTATATGGGAGAAGATAGATTAAGTGCCCTTGTCATGCTGTCCATAGAAAAAGAAATGATAGAAAACAGCCCCCCGTGCAAGAACGTTAATTCCCACCCTCTTCCCTACTTTTCCTTTTCCATATTAAGCCTGTAATATATCTTTTCCTTCAAGACACTGTTATCCTCTGTCACTTGTTCTATATGTCCCCTTGCAATTGATAACAATACAGTATACACACTTGTCAATAACTATTCTTATTTAACGTTATTACCGAGCAGAAAGGTACACCCGTGTAACTCATTCTCATAGAATATCAAGTAATTTGTTTAATTTCACATACAGTTGCAGATTCTACATGCTCTAAACAGGCGGGGTAGAACCAATTGGAGCTCTTGCGCATAATATCCGACTTCAGTCAATGAACTTCAGTCACCACTTTGCGTCACAATATTAGCGGGAATTTGAAATCCAGCCAGATACCAAAATTATTACTTCATTACAAGACATTGAAACAGATTTATGAAACATTTATTTTAAATATTGCATCCTGTACACCTTCATCGTGTTATTTTTCATTGGTTACCGTTGAAAATTGTTATTTTGTACCACTTTCAAAATGTTTTTCAATACTACTCGCTCTCCATGCAACATGGCGGCCAACGCCTGGACTGGCTCTTCAAACGAGGTGCCCGTTCTGTGGTCACGTGGTTCGTGACGCAAACTGGTGATGCGCAGAACCAGCTAAAATCGGTGCACCAGAGGAAGCCACCCATGTATTTCCACTATGGGTAGATTCGAGAAGCGTCGAACCAGAAAAAAATCATAGAATGTTCAGAAAGGTCTCATTCCGTAGATTCGACGAGAGAAATGTTGCTTTGAGTGGATTTCTAAGACGAAGTCTGAACCGTGGTTTTGAAACCACGACTTGGTCCGTGGCGCAAATCCTATTGATAAAACGATGTTTCAACGAAGTGTGGTGAGACTGTGGTTTCAAGTCGTGGCTCCAAAAAATCGGTTTGGCAACATTGCCATGGCGAGTGCAAACGGCTTTCCTCGTGTGTTTGTGTAGTATAAACCGACAAATTCGCGGCAAAGTAGTGGACACATGTTTGATAGCGGAGATACTTATTATATTTCCATTCTTATTTTGTATGATAATGTAATGAATTACTTGAATTACACTTTTAAACTAATTGCAAAGCCATGCCAAATTTTCGTTCTGTTCTATTACAAATGGTTCGGTTTGAAAAACAGGAAAGGGTTACTTTGGCAGAAATTTGCCAAAAGTACTGTTTTAGGGAAGATAGGATACTATAATCAATTACATAGTGAGAAGAGGCGAGCATGGGCGAAAATATGTGAAGAATTCAAAACATCATATTCAACAAATCGGGCAAACCTGCGCGATATTTGTGGACAAAAAGATAAGGTTTCTTGTAAAATAGCATATTTAGTACACTTGGTTTTCTTAACATCGCGTCTCAAGGTCACGCACGAAGGAGGGAGAGGGAAGGTAGACTCCAATGGGAAACTTAAACGTCATTACTGCTCCGATATTTGTGGCTCCCTATTGGTGTCTGCCTTCCGTCTCCCTCCGCGTGACCTTGAGACGCCACGTTAAGAAAATACAAGTATAGTTGCTCTAGTTTTCATAAAAAATACCTACCTACAAATATCAAGACTAGCTATAAATATGAATCTATGAGTAAACATTTTAAATATAATTCATTGGTCATCTTTTTTATATAATGTAATTGGTGTGGTGGAAGGGGTTGATTCTGAAAAAGATTTTAAAAATATATTAAAAATACAAGAAACTGAATAAGATAAGACAGCAAATATTTGTATATTTGTTGAAATCAGTGCGATTTTTTATTTCTATCATATCTATCACAATCTAATTCCTGTTAAGAGGGCTATGAGGTTCGCTTCTGAGATGAAACAATGAAACTAGTTCATATTGTAGTGTTAACTTTTTCTGCTAAAGTTGAAAAATCTTAGAGATATTACTATGATACAATTGTGGTACAGGTTAATGTATTGTGACCTACCAGACTGTCACACAATATTTTGATGGCAATTGGAGACAAAAATTTATTAAATTCTTCGTAAAAAGTGTAAATGTTGAGGGCATAGGTATGCTGGTAGGGCGTTCCTTAGCAACCAGAAAGGCGGAAGTAAATAAATATAGCGCGGCAAGTAACGGACAGAAGATTGTAATATAAGGGCATGTAGGATTGGTGGTAGACTGGTAATGAGGTATGACGTAGAAGGAAACTCGAGATTGTTTTGTAAAACAAGAGACAATGTATGAAAGTTACCGAGGGTTGAACTTTGTAATGTTGGAGAGATGAGCTTTAAACCGCATACCATACACATCGTACTGCAGAGGTTGTTGTAAATGATAGATGCGGGACTTGGTGGAATTTTGCGGGAAATAATTGAGCAGTGAGGACTTATAAATATTTTGTGGGCGTAATTCTATTTGGGACTTTTGAATAATTCTGGCACCGGGAGTGCGCAAATCGGACGTGAAGAAAATACGGACGTGAGAGCAGGGAAGAGAGGCTCGAGACATATCTTGTAGTTTAGGGGATGAACTTTAAATTTTATCGCGTTAAAAGTTGGAGGAATTAATTAGAAGAAATAGACTTTCGTGTATCGTGGATTAAGTAAAACGTGACAGTCTTGGAGTTAGTGCCCATCCGTGGCAAAGAATAGGGAAGTAAGTGAAACAATTAATAAGTTGAGGAGGACATCGACCCGGCAGCGGAGAGTTGAGAACAAGATACAAGAGAGAAGATTGGTCGGAGCGGTGGATTCTTCCTGGCCTCATCGTCCAAGAGCGCATTGATATCTACAATAGTAAGAATAATAGCGCTATAGACAATTTTTACGATCGGTCATGACCAAGGTGACATTTCGTGTTAAAAAGAATTAATCGATAAATAAACTTATAACGTTCTCATTCAGAAAAAGAAAAGCTGATTATCATTTCTTTAGCATTTTGTGCAATTCACAGTTTAATAATTTCTTTCCAGAAACAAATTTCAGATTCCTCGCTTCTTTCGTATGGAGAGCGGATCGAATGATCGTTTGCTAGGAAGAAAGTAAGTACGGGCGACGATTATTTTCGTAAGAACCCAACCGGCAGAGCTAGTAGGATAATTATTTCCCTTTAGATGTGTTTGCGGGAAATTTAAAATCGCAACCCTGTCCTGGCGCCCAAAAAAATGATATAAATTCGGAAACCGGTTGCAGAAATAATTTGACAGAAACGGAGAGCGTTTCAGTATACGTCTGTTTTTCAAACAAAAGTGCAGTAAGAGATTTGCTAATTCAAATGTTATAAACATAAGAATTTATGTTAAGTTAATATCTGCAATATGCAATTTGTTTACAGCTAATAATTACTTTACTTTTACATATTTTCTTTTATAACATGGATTTTTGTGTAAATGTAGGCCTCTAGAAGATTTGAAAAATAGAGCAAAAAGAGTAGAAAAGATACGTAAGTAATAATGAAAATTGTATTTGTAATATGCAAGTTTCTAGTTTCTGAAGTTTATTTACGTACAGAGATATTCATTTTACTAATCTTAGAACCACCAAAAGTCGAATTTTGACGGGTAAACCTGAACGTCTTCCGGCCATGTGATTGAGGTTAGGATGCAAAATTCGACCAAATGAAAGCATTTCTTTTGAAAAGCGAAATCTCCGAAATTTCCGATTGTTGTATTCGTCTAAGGGGTTGGTGCTATGATCCCTCAACACTTCTTACTCATCCATACGTCTAATGTACTCTATTTTCTACTATTTGCGTTGAAATAAACTGATTTATTTTAAAACAAATTCAGCCCCAGTTGGAGCGCCATTTGAAATAAACTGTCTAATTTAAAACAAATTCAGCCTCACGTTGGTGCGCCATTTGAAATAAACTGAATATATTGATGAGTTATTTCAACGTAATCCGTTCCGAATTTGTATAAATGGGCGCCAGGAAAATATTACGCTAATACTATCATACAAGTTAACCTCCAACTCTAATTATAAATAAATTAGTTTCCGGCTTCCTGGGTCGATGGGTTTCATAGAAATAATCACTATTGTATGCTAATAGATGATTATCCAATCTGCCATCTATACAGAGTGGTCGAGGAATCTGAAAAGCAAATATATTTCTATCTTGCTACTTCAATACTAGAACTGGCTCAATGAGAATCATGTATTCATTTCACAAAACATGAAATTTTATTAAACAATTTTGGTACTTTATAATTCTACACAATAAAAAAAATCTTGGTCATGACCTGTTCCAGCCTTATAATGTCGTATTCGTCTTCGCGCGCTCTTGGACCATCTTCATTCTTCTCCGACGTCGCTGTCCTCAGGTCCAGATACCATCTTCTCTCTTCTTTTCTTGCAGAAGCACACTTCAATCACCGTTCATCACTGTTTCTGAAGTTAATAAAGTCTAAGTCGTTCACCAATTTACGAATTCCAAGTTCATCCCACGCGTATGCTGAATACTCTACGATCAACAAACTATCTGCTGTTAGCATTCCGGTCCAGTTACTGATAAATTCGCCTAAGCCCTCAATGTCCTTCTAACTCGTTCACTTGAAATATTTTAAGTTTTACTGTCCACACATAGCATTCAAATTCAAAGTTCTACCAATATCTACTCCCTAGTAGATGCTTACAGGTCCCAAAAAACTCCTAACATTAATTCGAGCACGATCCGTTCAACACCACGGCATCAGTCAAAATGAATGCCTATCATATTCTTTCAACCCTGCAAAGCTCGGTCCATCTTTTCGATTGTTTATTTACAGACAACACTTGATGTACTTCCGTACCTAGCCAATCCCTAAATTTCTTACAAAATGAACTAGCCGTCTTCACGACTGTCACTGCTTTTTTGGCCAATCCCTGAATTCTATACAAAATGAACTAGCCGTCTCCGCGATTGTCTCTGCATGAAGATTGTTGACCTTGACGACGGCTCGCTTACCGTTGCTATGCTGGCATATTCACCTATATTTATCCCTATAATTTATGCTGTTTATAATAAATATTGTACCATATTATGTCTCACATATTGGTATGTCACAGCGTGAATGAGCCAAGGCTTGAAACCACCCTTCGCCGAGGTCTGGAATTTTCAAGCCGCAGCTCGAGCTGCGGCCTCGAAACTTAGCCAAAGCCGAGTGTCATCAAGCGAAACCAGGGTTTCAAGTCGCGTCTCAGACCTCGTCTTAGAAATTCACCCTTTGAGGCAAAGGCCTCAAAATTTTAGTTTTTAATGCCATAAAACGCTTAGTTTTTAGGAGTTATTTAACGATAGAGATTCAAAAATCCGTACGAGTACTGCAAGTTGCATTTGTCATGAATACTTATATGCGTTTTTAAACAAATTCTTCATATTTTTAAAGTCAAAGCTCGATGTGTCACGTCTTCGTGAAATTCTCTTTTTTTAGAGGCATAATTAATACCGACACATTTTACTCTTCGAGTTTAACTGAGGATCCAGTGCAGCAGGAGCTGCGGGAACAATTTGTGAAGTGTACAGGAATGAAGTATTTGCAGAAAGAACAGCACAAAAATGGTTTTCCTGTAACATTCTTTACGATGGCAGAGCACTTAGTTCAGTGCATTTTAATTTTTTTGTTTATCGCCGATAATGAACTCGAACGAAATTCGTTTTTTATTAACTCTGTCAGATGATCAACATTTCGAATACTAATATGTCGAATACTTAAGTCAGTTTTGTGGGCTCTTAGATAATCTTACAAAGTTTAGAGTATGCTTTTTCACTATCATTCTTCACTACTTCAATCCATTTGCTAAATTCATCTGCGAACTGTGAATTTTACTGTTCTTGCCGTATTTACCGATTATGTTAAAATAGGTAAAACCGAAACACAGAGCAATTTCCAATATACACATTTACACACTTTACACCGTTTAACTACTAGATCTAGATTTAACTTTAGGTCCGTATTTACACCGCGCCTACTGCACAGTGGCCGTGTGCCTTCCCGAGCGCATGTTACAGGAGTTCCAGTTTCTGCGCCGGCAGAAAGAAGTTTGAAGGCAATGACACATCGTTGCTGCTCGTCCAGTGTTGAGCAACCTAAGCAATGTATTCATTAGTCCCCAAGGCGGCATTCACGGTGAGGTTCATTTTAAAAATTCGGCAGTTGCAGAAAGCTGGGGAGGAAACGGAGGTTGATTTGAAGACCTTCAAAATACTTCTTCCCATCTTGCAAGATGGAATGAGGAACATCAGAGTTTTACACAGCCCTTATGCCCACTTAACATGTGTGGAGAGAATGGAACATTTCAGAAATACCCACACACCTGATATGGGGAACGATGGAATATCTATTTATTTATTCAAAAACAGTCAAAAAACTGTGACGTATGGGGGAGAAAATATCAATGTCAAGCTTCCGGGTCGCAGATTTCAGACATCATTAGTCAACATAATTGTTGGTGATTCGCACGTGGTGTAGAACCCAGTGTACGGGTATTATATATTAAAGCACTTTGGGAACCACTACCTGTAGCTATTTGCTGTGATGTACCTGATTTTTTATAATATGTACATAGTAATTTCAGGTTGTGGAGGAAAACAAATAATGGCTGAAAGTTTCCAGGGAAGAATAGTTTTCCTCTGGGTTTTACATAAGAAGGGAGGCGAACATTTCGGGTTTCCGAAATTTCTAGAAACGGGTACCTGAAGGTTGAGACAATGATATCTTCACATCAGTTGAGGATATATAATCAGTCAGGTTTCTGTCGAAGGTCAGACCAAGGAACATAATGTTTTCAATGGAAACAGGACTTCCTTGAGAAAGCTATGCATTAATATGGAGATGGATAATTCTTCACAAGTGCTCGCAATCGACTTTTGTCAGGGAAAATAAGGATTCACTCTTTTGATGGAATCTGTTAAAGATAAGGTGGAGCAGCTTTTGGATGGCATTTATACAAATGGACGAAGAGAAGATAGCTAAGTCGACCACAAAGTCGACCACATTAATGGTCAATGGCAGTGACAATATTGCGCTCTGAGGAACGCCGTTTTCGAAGGATGACTATGGGTTTCCTAGCCGCCTAGGCGTATATTAAAGGGTATATCAAAGTTTGGGGGCAGCATGGGAAGCGTCCTCGCGTGTAATGTACGTCGAATCCCATGCCTTCAGATGTCACATGCTTTTTCAATGTCAGAGATGGTTTCCAAAAGATGACTCAGGTTTGATCGTTGTCTAAATCCATATTAAATAGTAGTAGTAAGTTCGACACGGGACCACGCCGTGGTTTACCACACGCTCACTAAGTTTACCGAAACAGCTTAGTTAAAATTATTAGGCGGTAATTTCATGGTTGCAGGAGCGGATTAACCCTCGCAGCCACCCTTATCAATGTTTGTATTTTGGATTAGATTTACATTACGGTAAACAATGTCACAAATAATCGCTGTTGAGGCATCAAAACAGTCGGCGTTTTTTCGGGAGAGCAATAAAGACGAAATTGAGAATGTTAACTGGCGTGTCCTGATGTTCCTGGCATATAACAATTTTGTTAACAGCACATGCAAGCTTTAGTATCTGTTTGTAAATACTAAATATTTCAAGAACGGTATTATGTATCACCTGCCTTGGCGTTATTCTCATTTTTTAACCAAATATCCACGTGGCTCACATGAGCGAGTCCTCCACTTTATTGGGCATCTCAGTATCAATTCAAGGACCATACATTAGGTAGAGAGATGACCATACAAAGATTATATTATATTATTATATTTTATTGACGACTCAGCTTTTCTACACGAAAATACTCTCTGCTCCGAATAGAAACAATACGGCGCCTGAGTGCTGCTCCACTCGCGCTGCAACAAACCAAGCGAACTGGCATCTTCTTGTGAATTTCACTATTTATTGGAAATTCCCGCGTCCAAAGCCGCTTGTCCAGGCAGTGTTGCGCTCTCCTACAGACGCTGAGACGTACTGTATTTTAAATGTAAAATGTTACGTTCTCTCTCTCTCTCTCTCCAATTAGGCTCGCAAATTTGAGAGTGTGGTACTAGAAAATGCACGAGTTTAGCTTGGATTTATCAACGAGAGTTCGTCACTGTTTAGATTTCAAAATTAAATAAAATGCGAAAGCGACGTGGTTACAAATATATATTGGCTACTCTTCTTACGCCATTTTGAAATTTTCGTCGTACACATCCCATAAAATGACTTGTGTTTCTCGGGTAGATATAATTGTCAGTCTATGGTTTTTGCATTGTAGGCGTTATTGAGATCAATAGGGCGGTTCCCTTTTACCCCCAATATTTTGGGCTTTACTGACTGTTCAAAATCATTTTAAATATAAGATATTGAACTCATCTTAAATTTTTGAATGACTATTTATTTATATATTTAGTCAAAAACTCTACGTAACGTATGGGGGAGAAAATCATCTGCGCACGCTTTCTTGAGTTTCAGAATCCCTTCCCAACAATTTAACTATTAATAGTTGAAAAATGAAAAAATAGTAATAACAATTATAATAATAAATTTAAACAAGCAAGAGATTAATATTTCAAAAACTAGATATTTTCGTTTCCGAATTATAGAAACGTATTTGTAACGGTAAATGAACGAACAGACTTGATTTTTCTATATTGCTAACAAAATAGAAACTCACCCCAAGCTCTACTACCACTACAAGCAAAAGGAAAGTTCAACAAAACGTGCGCATAGTGACGCTACATTTACGTCCAGAAGCAAATCAAGGGGCCATCTCAGCATTTGCTCAATGGATCAGGGAAACTGGACAAAAACCCGATCGAGATGGGGATCATTAACCCGGAAGTACATTATTTGTTACAGGCATATTGATTCTTTTTTTAAAATTATACAATGCAAATGTAAACTAATTCATTATACTGTATCATTGTTTTGTTAAAGTAAACACTATTTTTCTTTTTGATGATCAGTATAGTCTCTAATTGTTTAGAAACAGTTTTGCAGCAGAAAAGATTTTACTTTTAACTTAAATTTGTGTACCAATTGTAATTGTTTCATTTCATCTGGCAATGCATTGTAAAGTAACGTACATGTATTGTATGTGGATTTCTTGCAGTGAGCTGTTGATACTGACACTTGATGAACATGATTTCTACGTCGAGTGTTGTGACTATAAATATCAGTATTACATGAAAATATGTTCCTACCGTTAAGTAGGTCAGTTTTGACATATAATACAGATTCGTTAAAAAATACGCAAGGCAATGGTAAGGTTCCAAGCTCAATGAAAAGATGCTTGCAGGGATCACGTGGATGGCATTTTTTAATTATGTAGATAATTCTCTTTTGCAATCTAAATGTCTGGGCACTAAAAGATGAGCTTCCCCAGAAAATTATGCCATATCTCAGGCGGTAATGTACATTTGCAAAATACACGCAACGAGCTGCATGAAGGCTGACAGAATTTGAAATTAATTTATTGTTTATTCTGTTATATGTACATTCCATTTGAGGTTTGACTGAACTAGGAGACCGAGACATTTCGTTATCTTAACATCAGCTAATTGCATATTGTTCATTTTCAATGGAGCATACGATTGCCGATTTGAAACGCAAAATTGCATTGAGACAGTTTTTCCTTCGTTAACTATTAAATTATTACAAAACCAATTTGAAACTTCTGCAATTGTACTATTTATTGTTTATTTTTTGCAAAGAACATTCGTGTCATCGGCAAACGGAACTGTTCTTCCATTTTTAATAGATGAGGGCATATCGTTTACGTACAACAGAAAGAGGATAGGACCTAAGATCGAACCTTGTGGGACCCCATGTTGAATTGGCAAAGAATTGAAGAGATAAGTAAATAAGGTCCTTTCGTGCCAGTACGGTATTTCTACTCTTTGAGATCGATGTTTAAGGTACGAGGTTATCCAGTCTATCTTCCTTGTGTATAATTAAAGAATGTACAATTTCAATTTATAAAAGAAATAAATGAATGAACTAAAGTAAACAATACATTTGTTATATCCATTCGAAGTTGTGATGTAGTTTAATACATAAGCTATGACGCTTATAGCCTTCTTGTTCGGTTTGCTGAACATATTGTTCTTTTTCAACACTGCTGTCTGGAGAACTGTATTTTCCACATGTTATAATTTCTTGATGAAATCCTTTAGCAACAACTATCCAAGACTAATAAAAAACAGCGAGATTTTCAAATTCTACAAAAGTAGAATAACAAATCATGGTTAACATACACTTAGTTTTTTATGAAAATTTAATTACATTTTCAATATTTACCAATATTTCCAGATTCATGAACTTTGTACAAAGGAAAAGTTTTCCCACCACCCAAGGAGTAAATTCCATGGTGCGTTAGGGTTTTTTAAAAAGTGGAAACCTTCACTCAGAGTCCTATTATAAACCACTGAGAGAATGTAATGCAAGATTTCATTGTAGAAGCACCACGACCTGGACTATATTTCCTGAAATGAACATTGTTTAATATCCAAAACATATTACCAATTCACTTTGTGCTAACGTCAGTAGTCAGCAGCATCAGTGCAAAATCATTTCCTTGACAGAAGAGGCAAATTGAAGCACACTCAGATACATACAAAGATTCAAGAATGCATTCACAGGTTATCCATTGCAAGAGATTGGTTCTTTCTAGTTAGGATCCAAAGATTATGAATTTTTTTTGTCACGCGAAAAACTGAAGGCTAGTATTTGGAAATTATTAATCAGCTAATTTCCAAAATTTGTTTCTTGGTAATACTTTACAAATAAAGTAAGAATCACTACAACAATTGAATTGAAGGTTTTATTTGTTTCCCTTTCGGATCACATAAATTCAGGTTACACAAATTTTATTACACATACCCATCCTTCATTCACATACAGTACTTATTATCTGTCACCATAAAGTCCATGTATATTTCTGCCACCAAGTTATTGATCCTAAAATAGCTATCAATCTAATATTTCACTATAAACAATATTCAATGTAAAAGCTTTAGAACTGTTTTTACATTTTCCTTGATTTGTGCCATCTTCAATTTGTAACCTAACATCAGCAAACGAACTTACTCTAGAGAATGCCACATAAAGTTGCCCATGTGTAAACACAGGAGAGGGAAGATAGATGGCAATTTTTTACTGCGACTTATTAATTGTCATGGCAAACGACAACCTTACTGGAAATTGCCGTCTTTTTAAATTGAAGGGCATGGTGTGGTCTGATGGAGTCAGATCAATTCTAGGTATCAACACCAAAGTAGACTGTCCCTCTCCTGTCAGAACTTTTGCTTCAATGGAATTGTTGTGCATTTTGTGCACAACCATTCTAGTGCCATTCACCAGTCCCTTCTTGGCATTAAGATTTCTAACCAACATCACTACTGCTCCTTTTTTAAGAGTCAGTTTGTGAGGAGGTAAGCCAGATGGGTTCAATGACTTAAGAAATTCTATCTTTTCAATTCTAAATTCAGTATCTAAAATAAATAATCCAGCATACGATGGAAGCTCACCAGTAGCAGGATGCAAACTTCCAAGAGAATGATAAATCTGCCCGTGGATTTTAAAGCAATAAGGACCTCTACTATTGGAAAATTGTAATAAATTTGTCTGAATTGATGCAAATGCTAAAGCATTATTATAACTTCTAATATGCAACAGATAATTTTTAGATTTTTCATCACCTCGTGTTATCAAATTTTTTAATAGATCAGGCACTTCAATGGGTGATACAACTTCCTCACTCACTTTCCCTTTATGACAACAACTACTGAATCCCCCACCTGTTTTCTCTGCTGCAAAATGTAAAGCCCCACAAAACCCACACTGTTCATTCATTTCTCCCAAAGAAAATTCATCTACATTACAGTCACTGTGGTTTGTTCTACCCAACCAATATCTTGCTCCACACAATCTGTTAACAAACCTGCGTGCAGTTTTTTGGGTTATACACATGCGTAGCTGCCTTTCCGTCTGTGTTTCCTTCTGTCACAGCTCCCTCTGTCTTTGCCTTTGTTTATCAAATCTGGTTGTTCGGTCTCAAGACATTGGCGTTTGGCACGATTTTGATAATGGCGTTCAGAACTTTCTGCTATCTCTTCAGGAGTTCTTTCCGACATAATTTGCTTCCTCTTTCTACGCTCCGAAGCCATCGTCATTTTTCTACCTCAAGGCATACCGACTGTAGAAGAGAACAAAATTTTCACTTTCCAAACACACACACATTTATTAATAATATTATTGTAAATGATATTCCATTTAATTTATGTACATAATGTAGTGCAATTAACAGCATTCATACACAATATATAATTATATTATTACCACTCACACTATAAGAATTATTAAACTATGTATCTACTAACCTTTTCTTCTTTTCTATAATACCCCAATGTCGCTGCAATTTACTCCACAACCATTTATGGCCATACTGCAGAAGGAAACAAATTTTTCACTTTACCAAACAACACATTTTAATAATGTAGGGCAATTAAGTGAATAGTTATTTCATTCAAAGGCTACATTTAAATAAGTTGATGGAATCAGATCACTAACCTCTTCAATTTCAAGATTTTTATTCAATGTAGAAGATCACGTTCACATGTTTATACAACCTAGACTAAAACAGAAACAAACAAAATCGCTGTGAACGTGAACATTCTGAATACACGTACTATAAGTGAAAAAATAATACTGTATTTCTCTAACTTTCATTCAATAGCTACATATATAAATAAGTTGATGGAATCAGTTAATAAAATAATTATTGTATGTATGCAAAAATTAAGATTTACTAACCTCTTCTATTTCAAGATTTCTATTCAATGTAGAAAATCACATTAACGTGCACGAAACGCGCACTGGTTCTGGCACAGCTCATGGTGGAAATAATAGCTGAACGCTGTGTGCTCCCGCCACCGTCCGTCAGTGTAATTTTCTTCCGAAAGATCGCGCGGCAATCAGTGACTGCTGATCCCGAAATTTACGTTTTTTTTATATTTACGTATTTTTAACGCACTTTTTCAATACGAATGTCCCATGTGTAGGTGAAAAGAAACACGATTTCTCAATCCATTGCTTTTTTATGCAGATCGGTTTCGTATGTCGCCCAATTTATTGAAAAGACCAAACAGCCCTTTGAGAAATAATATATAAGAAAGAAGAAAGATATTACGAGAGATATTTTTAAAAAAATTTGTGTAGTTTTTGGAAAATAAGAAGAAAATATTAAAACGTCGTATATGCTATATAGTTCAGTATATTTAGCACTATCCTTATAAGAAGTTTCGAGAAAAAATTTAGAGCCGTTTTTGAGAAACTGTCGTTTCTGCATTTCTGAAAACGCAGAAATGTGACCTAATTTTTTTCAGAATACTATTGAGTTTTTCGAGAAACTTCATACGAAACTATTAGATTTACACGTACTCACAAGTACAATAATGTATGAAAACGTCCTTAATGTAAATATTAACGACATGAGTGATATGTAAAGAATATTAGTTGTGTGTTGGTAAAAATGTAAATAACACATCAAAATGACGCTTGTCACGTTTATCAGCGCACTATCCGCACAAATCGATTAAAGAAAAATGTGAAGCCGTTTTTTGGGAAAAATCTTATTTTTCAATTTTTCGGGATTCGAGCACAGGCCTTGTTATGAGCGGAGTGCGATGTGCATTTGTTCGCTGACGTCATCGCCACCACTAGTTGCAATCATACTGCCAACTTCAGCGAAAGAAATCTGAAAAAGTAATGGATAGAGAATAAATGAAAATTCGACACGGTAGTAAATCTTAAATTTAATTATTTATTAATGTCTAGGGTACACGCATTGTAATGCCGCATTCTTTTCGAAACAATTTTTTCTCGCTTCGCTCGCCCGGGTCCAAGTCACGGCGAGGCTCGGGCCTTCGGCCCTCGCGTTCACTGTAAACAAGCATGAATTCCACCGCATAATTACCAATTCACTTTTATAAGAATGCATTTTAATGGTTAAGTTCACTACCCTACATTACGTCGCTGCGGTGACAGACAAATGAACATCGCACAACGCATGGCCGTCTCCGCTCGAGTACACCAATTTTTTTAAATTCAGTCCATATTTCACTCAAAATTACGCGAAAACTTTTATTTTGGACATATATTGAGACTAACTGATATGGGTGTGTCCTAAGGGGGACCGCGTCTACAAATTTGATTTGACGCGGAAATCAAGGCGCGTTCATGTTTATTTGATGGGTTGTATTGCGGGGAAACTGCCCGTAGGCAGTGTTCCGCACCCGAGTTTCGACCCAGGCTTCCTTCGAAGCCTACCCCCGACGCGGGTCTGGGAACTTTTATCTAAGCAGGCGCACCCCGTGGGCAGTCCCGTCTACGCCTGGGATTTGACTCTCACTTTCTCCGCCAGATGTCGGGCTCAGTTAACTATATCCGAACTGTCTAAGGCGCGTTCAAGAGCGTCAAGTGTCGACCGAACGGCGAGGTAGGGGAAGCCTTGCGACGTCACGCAGGGGTGAGTGGGGGAAGCAGGCCGACTGACCAGCGGACGAGGTATTTAACCTCCTGAATTCGGCAGCGGTGAGGAACGGACTGTGATAAGACTTGAGAGTGGCACAGTGCGTATGCTAGGTAAAAGGAGCAAGATGTTTGATGAGTGTTCTTTATACAATGCTAATGAAAGGGATTTTAAATTACTTTCGGTGGTGAATGCAATAGACATTTTCTGGTTTCTTGAAGTGACGACGGGCAGAATTAAAACAAGCAACGTGTTACAAGGAAGAACAGTTTAATAAAGCTTCGCAGATTTGTTTAGCGGTGTTCATTCATGTATTTGCACCAGAAAAGTAAGTAGTTAAAGGCCACTTCAGTGACCGAACAATTATATTTCAGAAAGCGCACGAACTGCGACCAGTAATATCACGAATGCCAAATTTGTGAGGAAATATGCTGTAAACGAGTTGAAACCCAAAGATCTGACCGAGGAAGAGGACGACCAGTTGGACTGAAGAAAGAAGAGGTAGTCAATAGCTGCGAGTGAAGAGGGCGACACAAGAGGACCTTTGGAGACCTATACTTGGACGTTTCTAACGTGGCGGCTGAGGGTAGTATCTCCTAGATGGCATTCGTCGCGTTTTTCTTGGTGCTACCGCAAGATGTCGCATCATCGCGACCGCATCAATTAGAGTTGCATATCAAGCGACTCTAGCGGCAGAACTGAGAAAGACGTAAAAAGTCGTGCCGAATTCCATCTTGGAGATACTACCCTCAGCCGCCGCGTTAGAAACATCCAAGTGTAGGACGGCAGCCGAGCTTGCGTTTGCAGCTAGCGGCGCGCCCGGGAGGCGCGACGGCACCGCCGCGAGGAATTCGACTGATGATTGGATTGGAAAGGGGTTGAAGCAGAAAACAGCGGAACGTTATTTACAAATTTATTTCAGTGCGTGAAGTGAGAACTCTAGTAGAATATTAGTCTCAGAGGATCACGTAAAAACATTGCAACGGAGTTACGATTTCAAAATTTTAAATGTAGTTGAATAGACTTTCACTTTTGATTGTCAGATTGGCGAACCAAGAGAAAATAGTTGTCAAATTCTGAGAACCGTGTAATTTTCAAAACTGCAAAAATATTTGTAAAAACTAGAATAACAATCCATTTTGAAGGGGAATTTATGTAAATTTTGAGTAATTGAAAGGAGGTGCTTTTGTGAATACTATGTTGAAGATTTAATTTGTGAGCTCGTAAATGCAATGAGTAATTTTCATATGGGATCCCATTCGTTAGTACAAGTGACGAAAGAATAAATTATCAGACGGTAGAAGGATGCTTTTCTTTGTTCGAAGTGTGATACGTTTCGTTATTGAGTGGATACATTTTCATTTCACTTTGTTTAATGATTTAAACAATCCCCAGTTATATTGGAACTGGTATCAGTTTTTTTAAAATGTGGTCTCCATCACTGACTTCTCCCAACCAAGTCCACTGTGCCTTTCAGGTTCCCCAAATAATAATTGATTTTAAAATGAATATGGCGAAGTACCGTTATGTATATAATCCACCGCTGTCTATGTGTCTTTTAAAACTATCCGAGAACAAACTTGAATAAAAAATAGAGCCATTTCTTAGAAAAGTTCACCATGAGCAGAAACTCAGTGAATCAACAATGTCACTGCAGCGCCTCTGACCGGGAGGTCCTAGGTTCCAGTCCTGATGGCAGCAGGAATTTCGACTCTAGCTTTTCAGCTAGGTTGAATTCAGTCGCTGTCTGGAGGAGAATTCTAGTGGCCGGCTGCTCTGATCGGTAGTTTTCCGTGTTTTTTCCGATCAACGCCAGGCGAATGCCGGAGCACTACCCTAACAAACGGGCCACGGACCGCGCGCGATCTGTCCTTCCTCTTTCTTGTCCTATCCTCTCCCGTTTCACACACACTTACACTAGTATGCACAGCACAACCACATATTCCGGGAGACCGGTCGGGAGCTTAGAGCTTGTCCCGGCTGGGGCGGTGCCCCGCTGGTGGGAGAGTCCTGGTTAGGGGGAAACCCCACTAGCCGACGGTAGGTCGACGCCGGATCTCGCCATCCAGCGGTGGGCGATCACCGTCATCTCCCGAGAAAAAACATGTACAACACTAACGGGACTCATGACCAAAGCAGTTGACGCGCCCGGAAACACGAAAAATCAATCAAACTTAGAAAAGTTCAAAACAAACCTTGAGGCTTCATATTACGTACCCCAAAAATGAAACCATAACTTTCACTTTCGGGGTACGCGACATCAGTCAGAACGACTGAAAAATATAAATTTTGGTGAATATCCTGCAGACGGTTTACCCGCTATCGTTGTTCACACAGTCGGACAGACGTTTTGCCGTAAACCAATTTTTCGGAGCAAAGACCCACAAAACGTGGATTCTGACTTCACGTATTAAAAAAAAGTAATATACAACGTAGATGGACAAGAATTATCCTTTTTGGGGCTAGTACTCTACAATACGAATTTTCCGGACGAATAATTGCCGTTTCCCGCTACATACATTACATATACTTTCTCTATACTATGAATGTAGTATGCGAGAAAGTCAAAAAAGGAGACTGAAAGGTTTTAATGTAAAAACAATTAGTCTGTATTATTTTCATTATATTTCAAATAAAGTATTGTCTTGAATTACATGGTATGCATTGTAATAGGGCTAAAGCAAGCATTATAAAATCCAGAACTGCAAAATTCGCAAAAAAATGAAGATACGTAATTAAACCATTGAAAGCGTAACAATTTCACAATAACTATTTAATTCTTAAAATAGGCCTTTCGTTTCTTTGGTGCAACAAAATTACGCATCAGTTAGAAAAATCGATATTCTTCGCTAAATCACTTCTATCTAAAAGCATCAAGAAAGAAGTTGTGAATCATGCATGACCTCAAACGGTTTTTTAAGTTTCATGTCCCAAGAAGACCACTCAACGCTGCAATGTGTGACCATTAACACTAAGAACATTATTAGAGCTATTTCTACATTTGGAGCGTACATTTCAAATTATTCGTGAAAATGATGTTAAAACATTTCAGTAGAATAACTGCCGTTGTTAAAGTCGTACATGCAATCTTTTAATAAATCAGCGAGTTAACCAACGTATTTTTAAGGTGCAAATCAAGATTATCTGAATAAACTCAACTTTATCTGCTGCCGTCGTAGGCTTCCGCGGCTAGTCATGTAACTGATTTTGGCTGTCCGGGTGACGCCGCGTCGAAGGCTGTGTTGCCGACGTTTCGACCATCTTTTCGTGGTCTTCCTCGGGGCTGGTCTGACCACGAAAAGATGGTCGAAACGTCGGCAACACAGCCTTTGACGCGGCGTCACCTGGACAGCCAAGATCAGTTACATTTATCTGCTGCCGATTGAAGCTATTCTAAGCCTTCTCCAAAAAATTCAAATATTCCGCAAACTTCCGTGTAAGCTTCCATTCTCTGCGACAACCACACAGTTAAGCTATCGATCACAGGTAAGGAGTTCTGGAATAATCAAGAGCATAAACTGGGTCAGTGATAGGCTCTCGATCGAGCAAATGTTCATGACCTCTTAAATATCGCTGGTGATGAGTATCTCCCTGGTCCCTGAGAGGAAAAATGGGTCGTGAAAGGATGGAGGTAGGGGGGGGGCTGATTGTTTAATGTTGAGAAACCGCTATAGTAGGATTCTCTTTCTTGTAATAATCACGCAGAATAGTGAGGACAACATATTCCGAGTTATTCAATGATTTTGAGACGCAGTACCGCCTTTCACCAAGCTTTGCGCCCGACGTAAGTTAACGTGAGTCGCGCTCGTGTTAAGTTCAGAGAAGTCCTATAAAACTCAGTAACATAATTGGATTTCTCATATCTGAGAAGACATACCTCAACGATGGCGTACATAAGAACAAAAGTTTCTATCAATATAAATAAATGCAGTAGTGGATACGAATATCGAGTCGTGTCTTCCTCGGGCGTGTTTACAAGCAAGTGATTTTCGTGGTCCACAATCTCGTTTAGCATTTCTCGCTCATGAGATAAAACAGGCATTTCATCGCCTTTTTCACTGTTTTCCCTATCTTAATGATTTTTGCACTTGGTTCTTTTTCCGGAACTCCTCCGCAGTTTGGAATATGATGGGAATTGGGATGAATCAATTTGCGGGGGCCTCGGTGCGGGCGATCCGTGCTTTCTTCGGACCTGCATGGTAGTGACTGGTGGTCGTTTCCTTTCTTAGTACTTGTGTTGGTTGTGCCACCTTATATTTTCGACATGTGCAAATGAAAAAAAAAATATTAGGAATTGTCTCATTTAGGCAAATGTTTCAAGATCAAGTTGTCTGGCATGGTTTAAAGAATAGTTTTCGATAACGCAATGGCCGAGAAAAAGCGGCATTGTAACTTCCTTCCACACAATACGAAAAGTCAATGACAGTTCTATATTCTTTTGGTAGAAAAGCTTCGATAGCGAGTAGCAAAATGACCTGGAAACATATTAGGAGGCAATCTCATCGGTTGTCTGACGATTTTGGTGCTTGGTGCTACCTTTACTAAAAGCATGAGTCGTGCATATAACGGTTTCCTTTAATTTTACGAAAGTAAAATCACATCCTATACGGAATTTGATGTGAAAGGTAACAGAAGACACGTAGGCTCTCCAAGATGTTTTGCCGCATTCCCAGCAGGAACACTTTTTAAACATTAAGAACAAAAATTCATTTTAGTGTAATATGCAGCATAAATGAAAAATTCTTTATAAGAAAACCAAGTCGACTAAACACTACACCTATTCCCCTACACCCTACCACCGAGAAATATCCTGGGCGCGCTTCTAGACATACGGGCGCAGTTTTGTACATTTTTTTCCAACTTTCCCCGCCAACACTCGTAAACAGCTGGGAAGCGAAAACAACCAAAGGCTGTCCCTGGCGCGACCTCAAACGTCCCAAACAACTATAAAAACGACGCAATGCTTTGAAAATGATATGCCCACACAAGACTCAAAAATTTAACCACCCACTCTGATAACCACCCACAATCCACAGAGAAATACATACAAATAAATTAATAAAACACAAATGAGTCATGAGTAATTCCAAATAAATTTATTTGGAAACAATATTTTACAAAAAATAAATATATAAATGTATAGAAAAAATATCACAGGTTATCAGTACATGCGCGCAAGTAAGCAATGTCCTTGGTGCATCAAACAAAAGAACTTTCCGTGAATTACCGTCGATTGTTGTCATTTATTGCATTCTTCAAAACGCCACCCAGTAACCTTCCATCTCTACAACTTGGCGCATGCGCCGCGGCAGAGAACGCACGAGTTGGGCGGCGAGTTCCTCCTTGCTCGCCACCGCGTCCCACGCGTCGGCAACCAATTCCCAAAGGGCGTCTGATGTTTCCGGTTGCGGGCTGGGCCACTTGTCCGCCATCTCTTGTTTCGTCTTCGCCCACACGTCCTCCATCGGGTTCAAATCCGCGCTGCCCGGCGGCCAGTCCAGCAGCTCGAACTCCCGCTGGCTCGCGAGCCACTCCTGCACAAAATCCGTCTTGTGGACGCGGTGCTGGTCCTGTTGGAAGAAGAACGGCCCCTCGGGGTACAGCACGCGGGCGGAAGGCAGCATCACGTTTTCCAGAATGTGCAGGTATTGCGCGGCGAGGGGCGCGGGTTCGATCCTCTGCACCACGCCCACCCCGCGCGCGCTCACCCACCCCCAGCAGGCGACGGACGCGCGGCCGCAGCCCGGCGGCTCGGGCACGTAGCCCGCGTTGTGCTGCGTCACCTGCGGCCGGAGCACGCGCACGGGCCCGCCCCCGCCCGCCGAGAAGACGCACGCGCTCGAGAACACCACGAGCCCCCAGTCGCGGTGGGCGTTGTCCAGCGCGAACGCCACCCGGTCCACCCTCTGCCCGTCCATGAGCTTGGGGAACCACTCGGCGCCCAAGCCCGCATCCCGCAGGCGCCGGAGTAAAGTGCGCGACACGCCGGGGAAGGCGAAAACGTGCTTGAGCTGCGGGCTACGGAGGAAAGGGAAGGAGCGGGCGGCGGAGAGCACAAGGGCGTCCTCTTCCGGGGAGGAGATACGCCAGCGGCCCGTGCCTTCTCGTCGCTGCACGTCGCCTGTCATTATCCAGTCACGCATCCAGCGTGTGGCCGTCGCCGAAGGCACCCCGAATTGCCGCCCGGCCGCCGACATGGAACACTCGCCAGTAAGCGCCAACTCCACTACTCGCTTCTTTACCGACGCGGACCAATGCGTCTTCTGCATCCGAGAGCTAGCGTCCTGAAGCATAAGTTTCGGCCGTTTCGCCGATACCGACAGCGCCAGCTCCTCCTCTGCGCTTTTTACCAACGGGTCGCATTGTGGGATGCGCGCGGTAGCATCTGAGGTCAACTTTCCCACAGCGTCCTCCGCGCCCTCTTCCTGCTGCTCCTTGTCGTCCTCGCTCGCGGATCCCGTTGATATATCGGGCGTCGAGTGTCCCGAGATCTCAGCTTCTTCTGCCAGCTTGAACACGCCCTCAACTGCGAAATAAGAAAGCACACAAAAACAATCAATCAACAACGCAAGGCGAGAGCTGGCAGTCACGTGGAAAGATCAGAACGGAAGAAGTACGAGCAGTAAAGACGGGCACTGATTCACGGCCAACGCGTTGCGTAGCGTGAGGGTAAAGGATTAACACGTTAGTAGGTAGACAAAATTAATAGTAGAATACATATTTTAATACAAAATTTCATGAGCCGTGGCAGCGTAGTGGTTAGGACACGTTTCCTAACCTAAGGAACCCGCCTTTAAAGGTGGAGACTCAATCAATACCTTCATTGCTACTTTAACTTGAACCTGTTCACTTACAAATACAACGCCTTTCAAAATATTAACCTCTAGTACAAGAAGTAACTCTTGATAGTAATGCTTTGTAGGCTCACACAAAACTCCCAGATGGGCGGGAAACTACTCTTTCTACAAGACATCTAGAGCCCGTTGGACAAATTACTATTAATAATGAAGTGTCATCTGTTGAACCTACGGCACTGGAGATTATAAGTGAAACGCTTTCTTCTGGTGATAAATGTACGTCTGAAATAACAGCGCTTTCTTCTAGTGACAACACTGGTACAGCTGTCAGACTCCCCCTAGGAGTGAAGATAAATGTCCTTCCGTACAAAGAAAACAATTTCCCACACGAGATAGTATCTCTTAACGATTATTCTACATCTGCGCAACCTAATGTGTCGTTGCCTTAAATATCGAGAATAATGAAATATCCGCCTTATTTGAATGATTTTTATACTTTAAAAAATAAAGCGGGAATAATGTTATATATTCGTATATAAGTAATGTGACGTTTGGTCCATTCTCCAAACGCCCCAGCCACCCACGCAGCAGCGGCGCCATCGCATTGCGTGATTAAGAGGGAAGCATGCCGATGCGATCAGCGATGAGGACGCAATCCAGTATCCTCGTACCACAACTCCGTGCGGTATTTGCCGGACAGGGTAAACGCGAGGGGTCAGTCCTGTAGGGGTATGATGTGCTACCTCCCCTCCGCGGAAGGGCCGTTGCTTAAATACACCGGACGGCTGACCGCAGGTCTTCTTGGTTGTGTGAGGTGGTCAATTTGGCGGTGTTAGGAAGTTGGTCGTCTGAATACGTGTAGTGGTCAGGAAGGAAAACGCCATCTTCAAAGATATTTATAATTAGCGCAGTTTAGTATTGGAGAATTGGCGTGAGATCCGCCATTACGAGGACATTGAATTAGCAGTGAAATTTACGAGTTCGAGCACAACTTTGTAAAATTTAAAGTTACACGGTAAGGAGGAGTAGAGGTAGAATTTCCGAGAGCAGAGTTTACGTGGAAAAGGCGATGCGAATTTTAATATTTTCGTTGAAGTTAAGAAAGGAATGCGTACCGAGAGCGACCCCAAGAACAATTAAAAACGCCGTGTTATACATTACGTGCAATGAGCGTAACGTTACAATGAGCACGTCGGCGTTCAACGAGTTGTGGAACGGGGAGGAAGAAAGAAAAAGCGAGTTCCGTGGCATAAGAAGCAAAAGGGAAGAAAATTAGATATTGGAATTTAGTCGGGATTTGGTTGACGCAGCGAGCAAGGAAGCGGCGCCTAGCGGCGTCTAGGAAGGCAGCAAGGCTGAGGTGACGGCGTCAACAAAGCCTGCGAAAATAAGCTCCTCCCAAAAGGGAGATTTCAAACTTGCGCTACTATAATCGGCTGAATAAGTAGTTAGGCGAAATTCAGAGCGAAAGAACGCAGTTACATAGATTAGAAGAAATTGGAAAATAACTGAATGTTTGAAACGGAGCCAACAGATGCCTTGTAGGTTCATGCCACTTTTCATTCGGTTTTGATTAAAGAAAGTTATTTGAATAGTATAAATTTTGTACGTAGTATAATCTGTACTTATTCTTTGTTCAAGCGATTATTCATGGGTGATTTTATATTTTTTGCCCATTTCAAACAATTCTTTAAATTTGTGTGTAATTTATGATTAACTCTTGACACAGCTGAGTGTGGTATTTCCAATTCGCTGATAAGCAAACGTTTGCGCATGTTTCAATCAGGCATTGACCGTGTACGGTAAAGGAAATTAGAGGTTTAATATTTTCTGTTAAACGATTAAGTCTGAGCAATTTTTTTACTGATGATGAACATCTACAGATCAGAGCTCTGAGGTGCAGTTCGTGAATCGAACTCGAACAATCAAATGTTATTTCTTTCGTGTTGTTTTGCTTTTTTGATTTGTGCATATTGTACACCTATTGAATTCAAGAATAATTCAAGAATATATGCACCAAGTTCTTTGATTTATGTGTTTTGGATTTCTTTCTCACACACGAAAGATCCTTCCATCTAGCTCGCACCGAGCATTGGTCTGCGATGCCCCGTTAGATTGATTGAGTTTAAGAGCGCTTCAACGGCTAAGGTCATTTGCGCCCGTGTCAAATTATTTTAATACCAGTGCATAATATTGCAGTTCCAAGTTAACAAAGAAAATTAAAATCTTTAATAGAAAGCAAAGTAAAAATGAGAAGGGACGTATCCTAATAAAAGGGTTTGGCAGAAAATTGCCAGATAGTTTTTTTTGTTTAAAATCTCGGGCTAAAAGCCAATAATTGGCATTATCATCTTCTCTCAGATAAGGCTGTACAAGCCAATCTCTCGCAAAAAGCCAAAAAGCTTGCAGAGAGTAGATTCGTCATTACTAAGAATCTCCGCAAGGGAGCTAGCAAGGTCATGCCTTCGACGGCTCTCTCTTATCTTAACACAGTGTAAGAGAACATGCTCCACGGTAAGATCTATTTTGCAGTATTCGCATATAGGGGGTGGGTCCCCGTGGAGGAGATAACCGTGGGAGAAATGGCAGTGACCGATTCGGAGGCGTGTTAAAATGATCTCTCGCCGAGCATCACGAGAGGAAGAAGACCAAGGATTTATGGAATCCTTGATTCTCGTGAGCTTATAATCTGAGTTATGCCACTCTGTTTGCCATTCACTGCGGATAGAGCGTTTTATAAACAGCTTAGTGTCTTCCGTGGGGACTGTGAAGATGTCTAATTCTCTTTTCTTCGAGGCAGACTTTGCTGCCTGGTCAGCTATTTCATTTCCTCTTATTCCCAATTGTCCAGGGACCCAGCAAAAGACTAAAATATAGTGGCGGACCAAGAGATGGTGGATTTGCTGTTGGATGGTCATTGTCAGTGGGTCACAAGACGAGAAGGAGGAGTTGGATTCAAGAGAGCTTTTTGAATCACTGCAGATCACTACTTTCTTTAGTGACATCGATCCAGCATATTTAAGTGCCTCCAAGAGCGCATACTTCTCTGCGGTATAGACGCTGCACGAAGAGTCTAGTCGAAAACCTTGCGTGGATCTACTGCAGTAGTAGGCACATCCGACTTTGCCGTTTTGGGAGAGCCATCGGTGTAAATAAAGAAATGGCCAGGATACGTAGATTTTATCGCCTCAAATTCCGATAAGAATGTACTGGGGGGAGTTAAGGATTTAGGAAGGTTAGACAGTCTAAGATCTATTATCGGCCGGTGTAGTTTCCAAGGGGAAACATGTTTTCGGGGGTTTTCACAGGGTTGGGTAGTTTTATATGAAGCTTCTGTAAGAGCATACGGAGACGGACACCCAGGGGTTGGGGTAATGACGGTCTAAGCGCATATGAAGTCAGGTGGGTTGGATGGAGGACTGCTTGACGCGAGGGAGTATCAACATTGGATAATTTCGCGCCATAGGAGGCAATCAGAATATCCCGCCTTCGGCTCAGGGATGGTTCTCCAGCCTCGGCCAAGAGGCATTCGATGCGACTCGTGCGGTAGGCGCCTGTACTAATCCTTATGCCAGCATTGTGTATGGTATTTAATGGCCGGAGGGTTGATGGAGACGCTGACCCATACACTATGCATCCGTAATCCAAGATAGGGCGGATGAGAGTTCTATACAAACGCAGAAGACAAACACGGTCTGCGCCCCAAGAGCTACCAGTAAGAGTGCGAAGGAGATTCATAGGTGATACACATCGGCCCTGTAGTTTACGGATGTTTTCGCCAGGTTAGGCTCTTGTCGAATGTGAGTCCAAGGAAGGTTGCGGATTCAACGAATGGAAGCTGCTGTCCTCCAAGAAAAAGGTCGGGGTGATTATGGAGGTGACGGATTCTGCAAAAGTGCATGCAAGTGGTTTTTGAGGTAGAGAACTTGAATCCTGTTTCTTCGCTCCATTCCTGCAGTTTGTTGAGCACAAGTTGTAGTTGCCTCTCAATACCTTGCACGCTCTTGGAGGAGCAAAAATTTGCAAAATCGTCAACGAACAGTGATGCTTTCACAGGCTCCCGGATAACTGATGCAATACTATTGATAGCAATGGCAAACAGAGTGACGCTCAAAATTGATCCCTGGGGAACACCGTTTTCTAACTGGTGACTAGAGGATAACACGTCGCCAAGGCGGACGCGGAAAGATCTTGATGAAAGAAAACCTACTAGAAACAAAGGGAGCCGTCCCCTAAGGCCCCAAGTATGCAAGCTGCGAAGAATACCGTACCACCAGGTGGTGTCATACGCTTTCTCTATATCAAAGAAAATTGCTACCAGATGCTGACGTAGCACGAAAGAAGTGGAAATCTGCGTAGCGAGGGTGACTAAGTGGTCCATGGTTGACCTGTGCTTCCTGAAGCCACATTGGAGAGGTGTAAATAGGTGCTTTTGTTCCAGGAGCCAGACCAGACGTGTATTTACCATTCGCTCTAAAAGCTTGCACACACAGCTTGTGAGGGAGATTGGGAGGTAACTTGAGGGGGTTGTTCTGTCCTTTCCTTCTTTAGGGATTGGGAGGACGATGGCTTCACGCCAAATCCTTGGTATAGCATGTTCAGCCCAAATCTTGTTGAAAATGCCGAGAAGAAACGAACGAGCGTTTTCAAGTAGGTGTGTCAACATTTGGTTATGTATCTGGTCTGATCCTGGAGCAGAATTTTTCGCACAAGCGAAGGCACCGGAGAGTTCGTCCATGGAGAAAAAGGCATTGTAATCTTCCTCCACGCGACTCGAGAAGTCTAATTTACAGTTTTCCATTTTTCTTTTCGTTTTGAAAGCCAGAAGAATAGTGTACGGAGCTGGAGATTTGTTCGTAATGAGAGGCCATTTCTTCAGCAATTTCTTGTGGAGAGGTTAGGAGATTGCCATTTACCATAAGCCCTGAAATAGACTGCGAAGGGAGTCTTCCACCGGACCTTTCTCCACACAAGTTTAGGGGATGAACGGCAAGAGTGACGAGATATAGGCTCTCCAGGACGCAGCCTTACTTTCCCGTGTCGTTAATCTAGCTCTGGCTCGGGATCTTTTATAGTTTATTAGGTTTTCCATGGTTGGGAACCTACTAAGTTTTGCCAATGCCCTCTTCCGATCCCGGACCGCGGTGACACAATCATCGTTCCACCATGGCATAGGGGGGTGTCGTGCATGGCCCGACGACTTCGGGATAGCAAATGAGGCCGCATGAAGGACGGCGTTATTAAAATGGGCAACCATAGCATCGATGTCGTTAGGGCAGTTGTCCGATATTCGTAATTCTTTCTTGAATGTTTCCCACTCAGCTCGGTGGATTAGCCACCGAGGAGGGCGAGCAACGTTCAGATCGGGAATATCGAGGTTGACCCGAATGGGAAAATGGTCACTGCCATGCAGATCGCCAAGGACAGTCCACTCAAGATTGTAGAAACGGAGGGACTACAGAGAGCTAGGTTCACGGACGAGAATGTGTTAGAAGCTACGGAAAAGTGTGTGATTTCGCCAGAATTTAGGAGAATTAAGTTTTGGTTATCTATGATATTTTCAAGTAACCTGCCTCTCGTGCACGACCTTGTGCCACCCCAGGCAGGGTTATGGGCGTTGAAGTCCCCCACAATGAGAAAAGGTGTAGGCACCTGAGAGAGCACATCTTCCAGTTCTTTTTGTGACACGACTTGTCCAGGCGGGATATAAATGTTGCAAATGGTAACAGAAATAGTTCGGAAATTTACACGAACGCAAGGTATCTGCAGAGTGGTTCGTATGTCTATTTCTTTCGATACCAAAGAATTTGTGATAAACGTGGCGACTCCGCCATGGGCGCGGAGGCCATCGTCTACGTCTTGCCTGCAACAAAAGCCGCGTAGAGAGGGAGTGCTCAAAAAGGAGATGTGTTTCTTGCAGGCAGATAACCACGGGTCTATGTATAGACATTATTAACTTCAATTCATCCAAACGGGTTCGAAAGCCATTTATGTTCCATGAGAGGAGAGCCATAGTTTCTAGTTAAGTTTTTTGTTGAAGGGTAGGTTATGTATCAGGTTTCTTTTTCTTCTTTTTCTCTCTTTGTTGGAAAGTAATGGCTTGGTTCATGCGGAGTTCGTCATTCCCAGCAGAGTCATCTTGACTACTGCTGGAGAGGGTCGCATGTATTGAGACACCACGGTCCCTTGAGACAGGCGACCTAGATCGAGCAATAGGGCCTGTCGGCCTCAGCTTCTCTTGATGTGTTTGGGTGTTGGTTGAAATATTTATGGTTTTTGTTTCCGATTTTGTTTCAGGCTGGACAAGAGATTTGGGATTTGCGCCGATGTCATCAAAGGACACCTGGCAGGCAGCATCGCGCAAAGTGGAGGCTTTAGGCGTTTGGGTTTCCGAATTGATTTTCTTATGTTAACCCACGGTGTCAGCGAAACTTCGGGCCATGTCCACGGGGTTTCGCGTCTGGTAACGGCGTCGTGCCTCCGGAAAGGAAACTTTCTCAGAGACCCTGATCTTCTGGATGTCTCTTTCTCTTAAGAAAATGGGGCACTGGTTGGAATTAGATGGATGTTTTCCACAACAATTTACGCACTTTGCCTCGGCGGAGCAGTTAGAGTCATTACAAACCTCCCTTCCACAGTGCACCAGACTGCGGCGCTCATGCAGCGAGGTTGCGTATGGCCAAACCTCTGGCATTTACAGCAGCGCAGAGGGTTTGGAACGTACTGCCTGACACGGATTGTAGAAGCTACACGATATCTTCTCTGGTAGCGATGGACGGTCGAAGGTCAATATTAGAGTTGAGGTAGGAGTGGGTACCCCATTTACTCTCTGCTGAATCCTGTAAATCTCTGACACACCATATGGCTCAAAGAAGGCTTTCAAATTCTCTTCCGATTCGGTAGAAAAGTCATCGTGATTCACCACACCCTTGCAGAGGTTTAGGGTCGGGTGGGCGGACACATGCACCTGGAGGCCGGCTATTTCTTTGAGGTCGAGGATCTTGCTGATCTGTTCGTCAGAGCGACATTCAAAAAGGATTGTGCCGTTTCTCTGACGGACCACCGACTGAAATATACCAAACTTTTCAATTTCCCTGGCAAGTTTGATTGGGCTGACACTCTTCATAGTTTCATTTTCTCTTTTACTTGACATGACGAGAAAACGGGGCTTAGTGGGTCTGTCTCATTACAAAAACAAAAAAAAAACTCAAGATTTACTGTTTCACCAACAAATCTCCTCTTCCTTATGGAAGAGGGCGGCGGGGGTAGGATTTTTACCCATTAAGAGGATATCAGATTTCATCCCCGTGGTCCCCACCCACCACGGAGCCCAACAAGGGGACACTCCATCGGAGTGCCAGGGTTGCCACGGGGATATAGTGGGGGGATGCCACAGCGCTGCACCGCCGTGGATCCCCCCGCTCACCCTGGAGTTCAGTACAAGACCTAGTCCAAGCCGGTTGATCGGGAGTGGGTTAGCTCCCGACCGCCCGTCTAGAAGAGTCCGTAGCCAAAGCAAGTGTATTGAGACCTACAAGGAATGTTCCCCAAAATACGTAAGATCATGTATCCCTGGATGCCAAGAAAAAAGGAGCACGAGGAGAGTAATTGGGAAACAGACAGGCCCCTCAACCGCCAGGACATACATTCCCTCCGACACGGGTCGCCATGCACGGCAAACACATGGGTGGGCGTTCAGCATACAGAGGGAGCCAGTGAAATAGAAGAGGGAGAAGAAAAGAGACAGGATGTTATAGAAGAATGAGAATGTACAATGGGGAGAAGAAAAGTGACTTGTGAAGGAAAGGAATACTTGAGAGCCCTCTCTGTATCCCCCCGTCAGGACGTGGACCAACCCACCTCGACGGGCCCCGTTAGATGCCTGTTATATCAGGTGGGGTGGGGGCAGAATAATACACAGGATGGGGTCAGAATAATATACAGGATGACTCACGTAACTTTAGCACCTCCTGTAACTTTTGAACGGTTGAAGATATTGAAATGCAGTTTTCACGGAAGTGCATAAGAAAATAGGGCTAACTGATAAGTGTATTTATTTCTATTTTATCACTTGTATTTTACGAGATATGAGGTAACTTTGATTTTTCAAATGAAACTATACATATTTTTTCAGTCTATCATAAAGAGCGTAAAAAGACAAATCCAATCATATACATGTCATATGTTAAATAAGGATTTTTTGAGAAATTTTGATTCTTTTGCGACCAGTTCTTAACGGATATTTTGAATGTAACAGGCCGCCACAGAAGGTCACGCAGCGCTCCACCAGCAAGCGCGCACTCTGGGAAGAGAAGGAGTCTTAGTATTTCAAGATACAAAACATATCAAAGAAATAGTCGTCCGACCGGGATTCCAACCAGGGGGTTCTGGTTTACGCCCAGCTGCTCGGACCACTGAGGCCAATCCTTTGAACAGTTTTGACGAGCGCAATGATCGCTGTTTGAATCGCTTTGAACAAATTTAATTATTATAATACATTGTTACTAAGTAACAAAGTCACAATTTGATTTCTTTACGACTACGAAACATATTCTCCGAGCGTAATCGCGTACAACAAGGTGACATATATTAAAAAACAATATGGTTGAAAAATAATATTCCCACTGTCATTGATAAATTTGTAAATGCGAAGAAAAGTCCAAAATTTAAATTTTAAATTATATCATGAAACTGTAATATATTTTGGGTAATAATTTATTGTAATAAATGTTTTCCCCACTTCTAAATTCAGTTTATAATAAGAAATTATATTAAAGAAATGTTTTTAATTATGGGGCCTCCGTATTTTGTCGGTCCAAGGGCCTCCTTTGTTGAACTTACGCCACAGCGACAGACCCAGTCACCTTCGAGTCAACGCCATATTCAAGAAATTGTTTTGCTTTTTAATTTTGTTGTATTCAGTTGTTTGCTTTGTACATTTTTCATTAGTAATTTCTGTAGCTAGATCCTTCTCCACAGTTCATGGTCTCTCCATATTTGATTCATTGCCCACTGTCTCTACTCTCTGAATATGAATCAGTGAAATTGTCGCTGATTCAATCAGTGAGAGCAAAGTCACTGATATCTTCAGTCGAAATGTGTAGTTTTGCTGACAATCAGTGAATACGTGAACCTTTTCAAAATGACCGCCAGCATTTCATTGGTTGTCGGTTGGCCGCGTCACCATACCGACTGGTCCAATCATTCACGTGCTGTGTTGTGAATGTACGCAAAATCGCACGGCGGAATAGAGGTTTCCTGCGAGAAAACTGACCTGTGTCTGAAGATTGTTTTAATTGCATTAGGTAAGTAGTTTTCGCTTTTCTGTGACTCGTCTTGTTGATAACTGTGAGACGTATTATTTTATGGTGAGCATTTGTCCATATACTAAGAAATAGGTTATAAACACGTTGTTAATATCACGTATTTGTTTTTGTTATTTACTTGGAAACTTCTTATGTAACTTAAGAGTTTTAATGTAACTGTTTGGTGATACAGTGTGAAATATCTGACGTGCAATGGATAATTTCGTTTATGAAATTTGTAAAAAGTCCAAAATGCTCTCGATTACACCACAGCAGAGCCGGGCATGCCAGCAAACTAATAACTCATTCTTTGGTTTTTCCAATTTAGTTTGACACCAGTCCAGGAGTGGAGTTTTGAAGAAGTGTAAGAGAAAGTGCTGGAGCTAACTGGGGACTCTAACAATGTGAATATTTTGAAAGGTATTTTAATTTGCCAAAGACTGCTGTAATACTGATTTATTTTGATCAGTGTTCCTTGCTTTCCTTAGTCACTAAACACATTATATTTTACTCATTTACATGGCAAGGCTAGTTTGGCAGAGGAGTGGGAGTGCAGAAGGTACATCAAAGCCATTCCTGAGGTTCCCAATCCAGACCTTATAATAATTCTGCCAGTTAGTATGATCTTGTATGTAATCTGAAAATAAAGTAACCATTTTTTCCTCGCATAACTTCTTGACCTATCTTTTTTTCTGTTTTAGGAGGGCTCTAATTTGCATCTGGAGGAATTGGAAAGGAGAAAAACCTTCAAGAAAAATGTCCAGCAATATTTGATATGGGTGAAAGGATAGAAAAACTATTCGTGTTTTGTTCAGGGTGATGGTTGGTTTTAACATCTGCCCTTTTTTTAAATAATAATAATAATAATAATAATATATTCCTTCACCCATTGCAGCATTTGACTTACTGTTTAAATTAATATTTACAACAAATTTGGCATACTCAACATCATTAGCAATTTTTTTCATTTTTAGCAGTATATAATGATTATATCCTTCAAATATTTAATTTGAAATAAAAACTCAGTTGGGTTTCTGTAATAAACCCCCCTTCTGGGAAATGAACAATGCTTTTGCAATTGTTCAATTATCATAACCTTCTACCATTGGAGTTAGTTTTGTTATATCATAGAAATTTGATTCTTTGGTTCTGTGTCCGGTATTGACTTCATAGATTGACTTTAAGATTTTCCCAATATCGAGGATGGCCCAATTCTCAATTCATCTAATTTCTTCCTATTCAGGTGATTTTCATGTTCTATGTACACAAGATCTCCCTTTTTAATTCAATTTGTCTCCTGTGTAGGTTGAATATTTTTTTGTTGTCATTATGAAGTTTTATTGTATTCTTGAGTGCTATTTTCCTCTCTCTTTCTAAATCTTCGGCTGTGCATTTTATTTGTAATTCATGCGGTAGGATATTTATGGTTTTACCCTCTAGCAAGTATTTTGTTGAGAATTTTGTCACTGTATGCTCTGTCTCGTATTTCTCCACAACTTTTTTCACAATAGTTGTGCATAGCAATAGCAGCCTCTTTGTTAGTTTAATTCATAATACATCTTATTTTATTCACTAAAGTCTGGTTTAATCTTTCATTGAGACCATTGGAGAAAGGCGCATCTATGGCAGTAAAAATCAATTTTATTTTTTTCTTTACTTTGAATTGTTTTAATTCTTTTGAATTTATTCCTGGATATTGATCTGTTAGTAAGATTTATTCCACGTAAGATGTGACCCAGAGAGCTTGGCAATACCAACCTCCCGTAAACCACCCGCCATACATACTACATTGACTTAGGGACTTTTGATTACCATTTAAGTTGGAGAAAGTAGGTGCCAACCCCAACGTAAATTCCCCACGTAATGGAAGTACAGCTGCCAGGGACATTTTTTTGGCTGGAGACTGGCATGCATGCGAGCGAAATGAATTTGTGCCAACTTCAACGGTTTCAACCAGCAAAACGTGTGGAGATTGTGAGCTTATGCGAGTGAGCCGCATCCCGCACTTGCGTGCTAAAAAAGCCATTTTTTTGCGATTTCAGTGCGCGAATTGTTTCCTAAGGAAAATCTTATTGTGCGCTGGGCTTGACATTTTTAGAAATGTCAGGTAATTCCAGAAATAACTCCAGTGAAGCAGAAGGGGAAGTGGATTTTATCGAGTGGTGAAAGGCAGGTCCTTCTTAATGTTTATAAGTACAAGAGCGAGAAAAATTCTCGTAAAGAAGTGAAACTTCCTGAGAGCAGTGTCATTGCAAAGGTAGCTGTAATTGTGGGGGTAAGCCATCAATGTCACAATAATTATTAACTTTATTGCATGCCTCAAGAACCTCTTCACAATGAACATGTGTGTGTGAATCATAATTATTTTATTGAAATATATTCATATATTACAGAGCTTATACAACTCTGGCAAACGTTATTAGGGATTATAAGGCAGGAAAATCTATTAAAAGTAAGAAGAGGTAGCGTTCACGACCGTGAGAGATTCAGCTGATGGATTTGCAAGAGAAGCTATTAGCAGATATATTTACCAGGAAGCTGATAATGGTAAGATATTTTATATTTAGAGTAATGATGAAGTATGTGGCTCACTTTTTGAAGACTTTCTAAAGACCTATTCATTTGCAACAGGCAGAAGGCTCTCACTTACAGATGTTTGGCAGTACGTGAAGGAAAAGTATATTTTTTTCATTCAGAGGGTCATGCACAACATTGTACTGAATTATTAAGGAAATTGTTTAGCATGGAGGAAAGGAGACCCAAATATTCGTATTTGTGAGTCAAATTAAATAATTGTAAAGAGGTTATATTTTGTGGCAGACTATATGAAAAATAAGAGAAGTCAAAACCCAAAGACTGTAGTGTACCTTGATGAGACATGGATCTATATGAATGGTAAAAGAGCCCTTTGATAATGTATATTAATGAAAATATATATATTAAATGTATATTACTTATTTGTAAAAATTATGAGACAAAAATATCATTTTCATTAGGTTCAACTACTTATTCGTGGCAACTACCATTAAAGGCACCAGTAAAAGAGTAATTAAAAGACCACCAGAGGGAAGGAGGTTAGTTGTGGTTCATGTAGGAACAAGAGAAGATTTTGTACCAGGTACAAATGTTTTCAGTTTTAATGGCATTATGTACAAACTGAGGCATGTGTACGAAGCATGACATTTTGTAGGTGCTGGTCTGATATATGCTACTGACCTAAAAAGGGGGCAAGATTATCACGGAGCAATGAACAGTTCTACTTTTGAATCCTGGGTTAAGAAACAACTGATTCCTTGCATTCGCAATTTAAGACCTTGCATCATTGTCATGGATAATGCTTCATACCATTCAAGGCAGGTAGAGAGGCATCCAACAACAAAGTGGCGAAAGGATCAACTGATTGTAAGTATCAGAAATGAAATGAAACTATTGTGCTTAATGAAATAAGTAATGTAACCAAAGAAAATTATTTTTAGGAATGGCTGAACCAGCGAGGAGTACGAGTGCCAGAAGCTGCAAATAAAATCTCACATGTTGCCCTGGCGAGCCAACATTGTGAAAGGATAAAAAGGTACCACGAGATACATATCAATGCGTTAAAGAATACATTTCATTAATATTTTGCATCATATTATCTTGTTCTGTTGCATCATTGTAATTAAATATTAAAATATATACTTTAAATATGTACAAATATATGCGTCTACACTTGTGATAAATAAATGATATATAAATCTAATAAATAACTGACCTCAGCAATGTATTGGTAAGGGTATGTAGTTGATGACATGCTGGCTGCAGAAGGGCACACAGTTTTGAGGCTGCCACCATATCATTGCAAATTCAATCCTATTGAACATGTGTGGGGCATTTCAAAAGGGTACTACCACAAAACTGTACGTGAAAGGCCTGGGCAAGGAATGGAGAGAACTAAAGCTGTGTGGAATGAGGCAATAAATCAGGTAAAGTTTTCAATACACCATTATAGAAAAATGGTAAATATATGATAACAGTTATGATTATAATTTTTTTCAAAATTAGTAAAACAAGAAACTAGAAAATTATGTTATGGCATTAACAGGGTCACACCAGAAATGTGGAAGAATTCAGTGGAACATGCAGAAAAAATTATTGAAGAGTATTATGAAAAAGAGGCAGTGGAAGAAGATTATGAAGAAATAGTAGTAAATTTGAGCAGTGCTAGTGGAACTGACACAGCTGAAGAAGGCACAGGAGAGGAAGGGGACACAATTCCATTTGAGCCAATCCCAGGAACATCTTCAATGTGAAAAAATTGAAAAAAATATTAGAGATTCCACAACTTCATCTCAAGAAACATCTGACATATTAATACAACCACCCACAGTTGTTAGAGAACATGTTGGGACCCCCTGTGCAACAGTACAGGTAAGAACTGGAAAATACTCCATTGAGAATTGAAGAAAATTTCATTTCATTAACACATTCTCCCAATTTTCAGTCAATTGTTCCTGCCCGTGCTTCAGTTGTGTTTGGATCGAGTACGATTGCAAAAGTGAAAACAGCGAGTAAGCATTAAAGTGTTTGGAATAAATGTGATAATCTTGTAAAATATGTAACTCAATATTTCAGATGTGCCTCAAATTATAAAACTCCTGCCTCCGTAAAGCGACCACCAAGTCAAGTTTAAGAACAAATTTGGTTACACTGTGCTCCGGAAAAGGTATAGCTTAAATTTACTCGATTATGGAATTGTGGTTATTGCAAGTTGTTACATTAATATTATTACATTACAGTCAATTGTTCCTGCCTGTGCTTCAGTTGTGCGTTTGGATCAACTAGGGTTGCAAAAGTGAAAACAGTGAGTGAGCATTAAAGCGTTTGGAATAAAAATAATAATTTTGTAAAATATGTAACTTAATATTTCAGATGTGTCTCAAATTATAAAACTCCTGCCTCCGTAAAGCAACCACCAAGTCAAGTTTAAGAAAAAATTTGGTTACACTGTGCCCCAGAAAAGGTATTGCTTGAATTACTTGATTATAGATGTGTGATTATTGCAGGTTGTAAATTAATATTTTTAAATTACAGTCAATTTTTCCTGCCAGTGCTTCAGTCACTCGGTTTGGTCTGAGAACAGTTGCAATGTGAAAGAAGTGAGTGTGCATTAATAGTTTTAATATGAGTGTGAGATCCTGAGTGAACTCCTGCCTTCTTAATTCCACCAAAGACACTAGTTAAGAGCACCATTTCATTAACATTAATTAACCCCAATGAATTAACAGTTAATCAATTTCCTTTACATTATCCCTGTAATACAATTAATCATTACTGCCAATGCCTCTGAGTTTGTGTTCAGTTTAAGTACGGATGCTAAGTGATATAAATGAATGCACTTCAAAGATTTGACATGTGTGTGAAACATACATTACATTTATAAATGTTTCAGATATGCAATAATGGAGTTCAGAACATACATCATTTTATTTAGATGTTTTGTTCAAATGGTAATCAGTTGTTAAGTGAAATTAGTAAGTATTTATTTCATGATATTATTTGGCATGATATAGAGTAAAATTTAATGTTTACTACTGATGCGCTATATTACTTTTTGGTTATTAACATTTCATTTTAAGTTATTTTTCAGTGATTTTCTATTTATGTTTGTAAATTTTATTGGTTTTGTAGGTAAATTTTTTTTGGTTACATATTATATTGAATACTGTAATGTGAAGCAAAAATTCTTGGGCCAACTTTTCTTCTGGACAATTTTGTTTTTCATATGTTGCAGGAGTTTGAAGTAATATATAAGTTAAGTAGCAATTTTTTTATTTAAATGTGATAATTCCTTTTTTAATTTTTTTGTTTTTCATTGCAAGAACATAATTTCCTAGGAATAATTTTTGATCTTATAACAATAACATGTCTGTTTATTGAATTTATCATGATTGGACAATAGATACTGCATTGATTGTTCTATGTTGCAGGGTTGCTGTGTTTACCAGATTATTCATTTTCTAAATATGGAATTTTTTATGTATATTATTTTATGTATTGTAAATGTCTCCATTATTTTGACTTATGTTTCTGTATGCATGCTAGAAATCGGCCCTCAGTCGTCATCCTGATCGGGAGGATGGGTATGCTAACAATATATGTAAAATTTTCAAGTAGTTTATTAATTTGTAAAGTCAGCCAAATTTCTTAATGTTGATTTTTAATGATAATATTTTCACAATCCAATTGAGGATTAATTCACTTTCTTATTCAATTTTTTTATATATATGGTAGCATACTTACTGCTTTGTTTTCCCCGATCGCTTAAGGTAAATGCCGGGATGTTTTGTAATGTTTGTAAGCCCAGGGACATTAGGCTTTAAAATTGTTGTAAAAATTCAATAATTTTTGTGAAAATAAATTGCTGTGGATCATCGGTTTTCAAGAAATTTTAATGACTGCTCCTTGCAATTTGTCATTAAAATTGACCACCCATGGTGCATCAGTTTATTCTTTACTGAACCTTCACATTATATCAAATCATATATCTGATCAATTCAATTTTCATAAAATTTCAAACATTGTCATTTTCATACAGTAGATTTGTTCATTCCTTAGATATGCTTTGATTGTGGTCATGTGTCGATATTACGTGCATAAAACCATTATTATACAAATATTTCTAGTTCAGTAAAGAATAGTTTTATTTCACTTCATTGTGTACTGTTTGAAAATTAAAATTATTTTGAGTCTTGCATTTCATTTCATCTTTATTCTATAAATTCCGTTTATACCTTTTTTCCCATTATATATACCTTTTTTTCCAATATTATATTATAAAATAACATTCTACTATTTAATTTATTCTTCAGTTTCAATAAGATTTTATTAATTCTGAGAGTTCAAATATTTTTAAATTTATAAGTAATTTAATTAAAAGTATTATATTTAATATTATAATTAATAAGAACAAATTTCATATATAAATTATAAATTAAATTATTTTACCATATGCCTGTTGCGATTTATAAGTCGTAAAACAACAACAAATCATTTCAGCATATCTAGATTTTTGAAGGCCACTACGTACATTTAAACAAGTCGCGTCGGCGCTTTCGCGTTTTATTTCGATGAGGTTGGCAGTGCCGAAATTCCGCCATCTTGAATTTTTAGGGTCTTTTCTTACGTGGAAACACCTATACATCTCCCAACAAGGCAAAGAAAGCCATCACGTGAAACACATTTGAAGACGACGCGTGGCTTCAGCAAAAACGACTGTTAAGAACAGCAATCAGTGCACCAGACAGATATCGTCCACGCAATTCTGCAGTCTGCGTCATTCCTCTTCCGATCTGCATTTTCTTATTGACAAAACAATGGAGGCTGGCGTGATCAAAACATTTCAAACTAAAAATCCCCTCCCAAAAAAAAAAGAAAAAAACAGCATCCACGCACACAAACAATTATAAACGGTTACACCAACGTCCCGGCCACCGGCTGACGCAAACATGGCGATATTTGATGTTTGCGGAGCGGGTGAGTGGTGCCACTGCGACGCAGTTGGGTCTTTTCAAAAATCGCCGTCCGTTGGGCAAGGGAAGCGGCGCGGGCGCAAACCACCGTCCGATTCGCAGCTTGTGCGCAGAGCGCTGGCTCCCGTGGTCGCCGCGTGCTCGCGGCGTGGTGAGCAACAGCGCCCGCGCGGCTGGCAGAAAAAGGAGCGAAGGAGCGCTGTAAGAGCGGAAGAGTAAAAAAAATGATAGATAAACATTCCTCACGTGGACAAACATTCACGAAATAAGATTAAAAAGTGAGGAATAAGGTGAGGAAAAAATGAGAGAATATGTATCAGGACATATACGGAGGAAGTTCTCCGTGGAGGGACAATGAAGGGTGGGATAAAAAACGAAAAATTCTTCTTCTTCTTCTTCTTCTTCTTCTTATTATTATTATTATTATTATTATTATTATTATTATAACAATATTATATATGTATTATATATTACATTTTATTATATTATAATATAATAATAATAATAATAATAATAATAATAATAATAATAATAATAATAATAATAATAATAAATAATAATAATAATAATAATAATAATAAAGTAGGTAGGAAAGAAGAGTATGATAGAAAGAAAAAAGGAGAAGGTGGAGTTGGACGGACAGCACGAATCTTGAAGAATCGCTGGAGTACATTGTTCGGAATTTGACTGATAGTGGTAGAAAAAATTTATAATACTCCAAGATCCTTAAATATATGATAAATAAACTCGTCTTCATTTGCTGGGTTGAATAGGCGTGCGCAGCCTAAAGTAACAAGTGAAGCCCACCACATTTCTGGGCCCTTTTTCCCATTAATTTTTTTACTTCCTCACACTTACGTTGTAAAAAGAGGAACTACTATAATCGTGCGTCAGAAAACGGCTAATTTTCCTCAGAAAAACTCTTATTGCCGGACTCTGGTAACGAAAATGTGGAAAAATCCTCTTTCAGTATACAATAAATTACTTCTAACACGTGCTGAAGCCATATTAAATAGATCCTTGATACGGAAAAATCGATTGACGGCAAAACGTCCGTCCGTTATCGTTCGTTCGTTCGCTCGTTCGTTCGTTCGTTCGTTCGCTTGTTGGTTCGCTCGTTGGTTCGTTCGTTGGTTCGTTAGTTGGTTCGTTAGTTGGTTCGTTAGTTGGTTCGTTAGTTGGTTCGTTCGTTGGTTCGTTCGTTGGTAGCGCCGAAACCGATCAGCCGATTTTTTTCAAAATTGCTATTCCACGATCTGAATGAACTGAAGTCTTTGTAAGTTTCAAACGGATATTTTGGTTTCGAGGGTACTTTACACGTTGCCTCAAAGATATTTTCAAAATTTTCTCAAAAAAGCTCCGATTTGTTTCATTAAACTTCGTCCTTGGATAGCGTAAGGAACGCTTAAGAGAATCGTGAAAATCTCATGTTCGCTTACATACCTGATTTTTTTTAATTGCAAAAATGCAATTTTTTGGTCGTCTTCCTACAACTACAATATTGACGATAGAGATTTTTGCCTTAAAAATCCGTTCATTATACTTCGGTTTTTATAACATGGCGCGTGAGGTCATGTCCACGTGATGGAATATGGCAAGACTTTTTGCACCTTTCTCGGTCGTACGGCTAGATGTCGCATGGTCGCAACCGTATCAAGCAGTGCTGCAGATGAAGTGACATCTAGCGGCATGACCGAGAAAGACGCGAAGAGCCGTGCTATACTCTAGCATGAAGACAAGGCTCTCACGCGCCTTGTTATAAAAACCGAAGCATAAAGACAGATCCTGAGGTAAAATCATGTTCGTTTTAAAAACTATGAGTCATTTTTGTGTAATTTTGTGCGAAATAAATAAAATTTCTAATTTTTTACAACAATTTTTCCTAAAAAACGATCAAAATTTGTTCTTTAATTTTTTCTGGATAGAAGAAGAGACGCTTAAAACACTTGCGCGGATCTAATTTTCGTTGAACTCTCTGAATTTTCGAAAATTGCAAATTTAAAAATAATGCGAGAAAGAATGTGGAGTTGTAAAACCACTTGTTTCATTTTAATATATGACATTTCACTAGCAAATAAATACTACAAAGATAATTAAATTTTAACTTAAGTGTTTTCCATTAACTAATACAAATGATAAAGTATTGAACTATTTTCAGGCTAGCCAGACCTGGAGAGAGTCTTCCAAATTTGTCTTATAACAAATTCTCTTGTTTATTAGGTTTGACATATTTATTTAAATTATTGCGAAAAACATTGAAATTAATTATTCTATGATTATATTAATTTTTAAAATGTTACTTATGCATAAAATAATAGTGGTCTTTAATGATCTCAGATGTGTTGCTAAAACCCAAATGAAATAAACTTCAATAGTAGTGGTGCTACAGACTTGGCACGGACTTCATCGCATGCTTTTGTCTGGAATAGCTTTGAATCCATTTGTTAAAAAGGAGAAAATGAAAATATCCTTAAGCCTACACGAAAATTACCTCAAAAAATTAAAATATTAATACAGTCGACTCCGGTTATAGTGAACTCGGATATAGTGAACCCTCGGTTACAGTGAGCTTAATTCCCTGGTCCCGTTTCACTTACATTACAAATAAGCATAAGAAGATTCGGCTATAGTGGACCTGAACTTCGGCTGTAATGAACGTAGGAAGTAAGTCCCGGAAATTAATTGGATCTCGCATGTTATTAGGTGATTAAAAGGGCCTTGAGATGGATGGAGAGATGGACGTGTTCCAACAGTGCAAGAGGCATTGATAGGTGTGAAGACTCCATTGGGATACTTAGAGACAGAAAACAATGCAGAATCAAGTATGAAGAGAGCGCGAACTCGGGAGAAGGACCCAGAGAAATGACTAATGAAAAAGGTTCGAAGCAAACAATTGAAAATAGTAGATTTTTAAGAACAAATAAATATTGATTTTCAGCTCGTATTGTTAATGAATTTAGCTGCATCTCTATCATAAATCAATAATTGTGGAGAAATTCCATTTAATTTTGATATCATCGGATATAGTGAAACTCTGATGTAGTGAACCAAACCTGTTAGTCCCCAGAAGTTCCCTATAACCGGAGTCGACTGTACATCAAATTCAAGAGCCCGCGACATCCGTTATATCGATCGGCGAATATAAATTCTGGTGTAAATATTGTTTATGGTTTAACCGCGAGCATTGTTCTCAGACGAACGACGGACGACGGCCCAACGGACAAACGAACGGACGGGCGAACAGACGGGCGAACAGACGGGCGAACAGACGGGCGAACAGACGGGCGAACAGACGGGCGAACAGACGGGCGAACAGACGAGCGAACAGACGGGCGAACAGACGGGCGAACAGACGGGCGAACAGACAGGCGAACAGACGGGCGAACAGACGGGCGAACAGACGGGCGAACAGACGGGCGAACAGACGGGCGAACAGACGGGCGAACAGGCGGGCGGATGGATGGGCAGACGAATACTACGTATGTATTATATCGAGAAAGTAAAAATCCTTAATTGTCAGTTTAAGAAGAGGAAAATAAGGGATTGAATATATTTCCAGAAGTAAAGTGTTTTATTACGTATCGGTATTGATTCCCCTTGAATATATTCAGGGAGGTGGTACAGGTCCCGAGAATAATGGATTTAAGCAACGTTCAAAGTGGATAAACAACTTTTGATTATTTTGTATTTGGGAACTCCTCAACTGTTGGCGTGGGTGTAGAGCGTATGAATACGATGTGGCGGGTGGTGGCGGTGGTCCTCCCCGCTGGTGCGCGAGGTCCGGTGCCGACCGACATCTCCGACTTCATCTGACGAGGTTTCTCCACCGAACAATTTCGGGGAACCGAAAAAGATAGCGGTTTCTATTTCACTGGGTACATAAAACGATTCGACAAGAACACGGACGAAGCAACGCAAATGCGCGGAATGGCAGGGGAATAGAAGGTCTGGCAAAGCGGAAAAGACAAAGCATAAGGCAGCGGGGAGGTGGGAGAACGTTGAGGTCAACCGCTTTTGATTGATTGATTGATTTTGTTAGTGTAGTGCATGTTTTTTCTCGGGAGACGGCGGTGATCTTCCCCCGCTGGATGGCGAGATCCGGCGCCGACCTACCATCGGCTAGTGGGGTTTCCCCCTAACCAGGACTCTCCCACCAGCGGGGCACCGCCCCAGCCAAGACAAGCTCTAAGCTCCCGACCGGTCTCCCGGAATATGTGGTAGTGTAGTGCATGTTAGTGTAAGTGTGTGTGTAAGGGGGAGAGGATAGGACAAGAAAGAAGAAGGAAAGATCGCGCGCGGTCCGTAGCCCGTTTGTTAGGGTACTGCTCGGGCATTCGCCTGGTTTTGATCGGAGAAACCACGGAAAACTACCGATCAGAGCAGCCGGCCCCTAGAATTCTCCTCCAGACAGCGACTGAACTCGACCTTTGTTGAAAAGCTAGTGTCGAAAATGCTGCCGCCGTGGGGAGTGTAACCTAGGACCTCCCGGTCGGAGGCGCTGCAGATACATCAGTTGATGCACTGAGCCACCGCTCCCGGTTAGAGGTCAACCGCAGCTGCGCGGCGCCACGGCCGCGGCGGTGGGGATGGTGGGTGCGGGGGAGGCGGCGGCAGCTGGGCTGGCGCGGCGGCGGAGCGAGACGGGAGCCGGGCCGGCTGGTCGTGTCTCCGTCTCCGTCTCCGTCTCCGTGGCGCGGCGTGCGGCTGGCTCTGCATCTCGGCTATCTCGCGCCGGCTCGGCTTCCCACAGCGGCAGGCGGGTCGCCGGGGAAGAGAAGGGAAGGGCCCTGAGTCAGCGGCATGGCCATCACGTGCGCGCGCACCCACCGGCGGCGACTGCTTCGCGCGGCCCCAGCGGTCACTCACACACGTCGTGGCGTCCAACGGGCAAGGTCGATGGTGTAGGTGCGTGGTGTGGTGTGTGGTCTGTGGTGTATGTGATCTGTTGATGGTTGACATTCTAAATCCATTTGATATCACGTGAAAATTAGATTCCAACGTGATAACACACGGAAACGTTTGATTTAGTGTTCATTTCACATTTTCGTAATCACGGAATGTGGTCGTCTATGTCACAGGTCATGTACAGAAACATGTTTTGTTATCGCAGAAAAGAATTTTCGAAAGAAGTAACTTTACTGTTTAGGGAGAGTTAACCATACCGTGTTATAGTTTGTATGATTCATTACACTAATCGTTTCATTCGCTAATATGTGTTGTGTAGTTCTCAGCAATAATTCAACTCTGTTTATTCTGCCTTTTCAGAAGCAATTCAATGTCTTTCAATGCAAATTCAAAAGCTAACCCATTAGAATTTTACTATTCCATGAAACGAAATATTCATGCGATAAAAAATGGAGAAGCATGTACCCCGGCATTGGAAGTTTCAAAATTAAGAAAATCTGATGCACAGTGCGCGTAAAAATTGCAAGTAGGTATAAACATGTGCATTTTGTTTTGTTTCGTTTTGTTTGTTTCTTTCATTTCGAAAATGTGCCCAGTTGTGAAATTTGTTGTCTAGTCTTCCCTTAGCCTGAGCACTACGAAGATGTTCGCTTTGCGAGGGAAGACACAAGTAAGGCCGGTTTGGCACACATTTTACGAGAAATGGCACGTATGGTGAATTCGCTTTCTCCAGTTCCTTTGAGCATTCAATAAATTATCGGTTAATAATTGTTCATCAAGAATCAAAAACTCTCATAATCTAACAATAAAGCAAGTCGACACGAAACAATTGTGTAGGGGTAGTCGGAATCTTGTTACACTTTCTTGCTAAAAAGTTACTGAACCCTTCTCATTTCACACTCTCGTGAGATCCCCAAAGGGATAATGGGACCACTTAACCTGAAGATTACAGTATTATGGGATAATCCCATAATACTGCAATCTTCAGGTTAAGTGGTTGCTTTTTTTGCACATATCAATTTTAATTTTCCATAGAAAAGTGAACGTCTATTGGTTTTTTTAATGTTTTCCTTTCTTCAATTCGCCTCACATTTGTATAGTCGTAATGATTAATTCAAAAGATTGGAACAAAGACGCAAGACTATTATAAATTTATCAATATACGACTTCCATCTTTAGCAAATCTGTTCTTTAGTACCTCTTGTCATACCCACGCATGATGATAATCAAGGAAATAATTTATTACTTAAATTTACTTCCGTTGGTCATTCTTATTAACACTATTTGAACTATTATACGTACGTTGAATATTTATAAAACATTTGATTTACCTTTCTTTACACCGAACATTTTTATTTTTCCAAAAGTTTTAAAGATACGTTTTTGGTACTATTCGAGAACTTAATTTGCAAGTTTACACGTATTGTTTTATTTATAATCACTATCCTTCAATCATTCACAATGTCAACAGACATACCGGGAGCGGTAGCTCAGTGCATCAACCGATGTCACTGCAGCACCTCTGAACGGGAGGTCCTAGGTTCGAATTCTGACGGCGGCGGAATTTTCGACACAAGCTTTTCAGCTAGGTCGAATTCAGTAGCTGTCTGGAGGAGAATTATAGCGGCCGGCTGCTCTGATCGGTAGTTTTTCATGGTTTCTCCGATCAACACCAGGCGAATGCCGGAGCAGTACCCCACTAAACGGACCACGGACCGCGCGCGATCTGTCCTTCCTCTTCCTTGTCCTATCCTCTCCCCTTACACACACACACACTTACACTAACATGCACTACACTATCACATATTCCGGGAGACCGGTCGGGAGCTTAGAGCTTCTCCCGGCTGGGGCGGTGCCCCGCTGGTGGGAGAGTCCTGGTTAGGGGGAAACCCTACTAGCCGATGGTAGGTCGGCGCCGGATCTGGCCATCCCGCGGGGGAAGATCACCGCCGTCTCTCGAGAAAAGAAATCATGCAATACACTAACGGGAGTAATGACCAAAGCAGTTGACGTGCCCGGAAACACGAAAAAATCCATCAATCAAATCAAAAGATTTTTATTATAGAAAACGATATCACATCGCGGTTTAGGCGTGAATTAATGCGGGTGTCATATCCCAGTGCATCCAGAGGCGAAGACTTCGACGGCGCGATTTGGGCTGACGGTGGCGATGCATTCGCCTGTGGCGCCCTAGATGTCGCTCTCGCGAGACCGCCTCTGGGCCGCCGCCAGCCCTGAACCAAAAGCCAGCGGGCCGCGAACCCACTCGCGCGCACTCAAGGGTGGTAGTATTTTTGGACGGATTCATGCGTAACTTGCACCTGCGGGTAGATCTCAGGAGAGCTGCTTCCTCTGGCCTTTGAGAATGTTGCGCCTTAAGAACTCATAGGGGCCGACCTGGATGGCCGAGGTGGCTAAGAGCGAGTACCAACTCAGCGCTTCGGTCCGAAGGGTCGCGGGTTCGAGTCCCGCCTTGGGCATGGCTGTTTGTCCCTTGACTTTGTGTGTGTGTTGTCGCGGAGGACCTCGCGTTCTGCTGACCCCAGATCAGAGGAGTCCGCAAGTGTTTGTCTAGTGTATGGTCGAGTATGCGTCCCTTCGGGACGTAAAGAGCAACGGGCTGTCGGCTGGATAAAATCCCTAGGGAAAAAAAGAACTCATAGGACTTGTATGATTCCTAACCAGAGCAAATCCTCGGCAAAAATTACTTATATTGAAGACAAAATGTATTCACATATCTTATACAACATTTGCTAAATGACTGTTAAAATGTTCATTTTTCCCCCTAATTTTGGTACAAAATGTAAAAAGATATTGATTTACATGTTTAATATTTCAATCAATGTGGATCCTACCTGATTGGTTGGATCCTATCTGAAGTTGCTCTGTTACATGTTTATCAACGATGCAAAACATCGTTCCACTGTAATCTAGTTCCGTGACTCGCTGTGACGAACAAGAGATGCCCACCTACTGTTCACGTGCCTTGGTGGCCTTGGTATTTGGTAGACCATACTTCGGTATTATCAAGGTTAAGTTATCTTCGTGGGTACCTCACCAATAACTGTTGCGTGAACTAAAGCGGACAACTTGCGACTAACTTTGCTAGGCACGTACGAATACATTCATGGTTCGAAGTAATTTACATGGTTTTTTGAACATAAATATTTAAATAACTTATTATTGAATTCTATCTAAACCATTTTTGAGTGAATTTCGTTCGAACACACTTTCACAGAAGCTATTTTAGTTTTCATTGAATTGTGTTCGTATTGCATGTACAGTTATTCTATGAAATATTATATACTCAAGATAATCTTAAATTATGCGTAGAATATCTGAGGGCAGCTTTTATCTACAAGTATTGTACCAGTTACAATACCATTAAAATGTTTGAAAGTCATGAAAATTCATGTCTTTCAAGGAAAATGTCAGTTATTCGGGATTTATTAGAAAATGAGAAATATTCTTCCCTTTTTAATTAATATATATTTTCTTCATTTGCTCCATAATTCATAGTGTAATCTCTCTAAGTACATTATATGTTAATAAAATATTCTTTCTTTCGAATTACTGTGACTTGGAGTGCTTAAGCACCTTAACTAACATACGTATATCTCTATTAAGACTGCATCGAAATACGATGAGCTCGCCCCTCACATACATTTCTTTCAAAGTGGACTTGTGTCTTCAAATTTATGAAAAATCTTATTTACGAACGACGAAACCAATCTTGGGCCATGACGTCAAGGAGGAGCTGGCAAGGAGCAATCTGCGTGTATCTCTTTAACGATTTCCCTATTATGAGCTTTTATTTTTCTTCCGTGTGGACCAAGTAGATTTGAGGGGCAAACCATTTCAAGCTACGATCATTTTAAGGGGACGGAAGAACGCCACAATAACTTTACAATATGTAAACCATGCGGTGAATCGCATCAAGTTTCTACTTGTGACAGAATCGATGCATTTCATCATGGTGATGCCTGAGGAATGCGGCACTTCCGCGAACAACGACGTGGAGTTCGTAAAATCGCCTGCTATTAGACGAGCGGTCTTGCGGTGGCCGCTGGCGCTTTCGAGAAAAGAGCTGTGCCAAGTGGACGGCTTTCCGTGCGCCGATTTGAGGGAAGGTTATTTCCAACAGGGGTTTCCCTATTTAGAGATCGCGATTCGTCTCATTAGAGGGCATACGATATGAAGCCAGTTGGACCTGATTTAAACAGTTTTGCTACTCTATCTGAACTGAATCCTTTTCTTTTGCAAAACGTTTCTCTTACAAAAATTGCCTTGGTGCTGTTTCATTTCTTCTTTACGATAACTGATGATTGTTTCGACGTGATTGTTTCACGGAAATTTCTAAAATATCGACGAGCTAACACATTTAAGAGGATTTATTTTTTTCAAAAATATCATTTATTTATCAGTGACATACATTTTGGGCGAGATGGCCCAATGCCCGTAGTTTCGAAGACAAAAATACCAATATGGGCTTCGTCGTTTCCCTGCTACGACATTTGAGTAGAGATGTAATAATGACAATGGTCAAGATGATAATGGTGATGGTGGTGGTAATGGAAGTGGTAAGATGTGTAATGTGAAAGATAGAATGAGGAGATGAAGAAAACGAAAAAAAAATAACAAGGAAACCTGCTTTGAACCCCTTTTCTACACCACACAACAGCCCAGAGAAATTAAACCAGAAGAGACAGGTAGACGGACAAAGAGACGGACAGGTAGACAGATGGACAGACAGACGGACAGACAGGCAGGCAGAAAGGCAGGCGGACGGACAGACGGCAAGACAGACGGGCAAAGAGGCGGATAGACAGGCGGAAGGTCAACCGGACAGACAGGCTGACGGTCAGGCGAAAAGACAGGCGGACAGACAGACCTGACAGATGGACAGACAGACGGTCATACATATAGACGGACAGACACACAGATGGACAGACACACAGACGGACGGACACGGACGGACAGGTACGAACACAGACGGACGGACACAGACGAACAGACACACAGACACACAGGCACACAGACAGACACACAGACAGACGTTTCGCTGTCAATCGATTTTCCGGTATCAAGGACCCTTAAAACATGGTGTTTGACTACTCAACGTGTTAGAGTTGATAATTTACTATTCACACGAACAAGATTTATTCTGTTTTAAGTTAGCAAGGCTCGGTAATAAGAGATTTTCTGTCGAAAATTCGCCGAATACAGTTACAGGATTAAATTACTTTCTCTTCGTACGAAACGAATGCGAGAAAATTAAAGTGACAGACGAATACTCTGCCAGCAGTATCATGAATCACTCCATAAAATATCGTTTTCAGCGCAACAGAATAATTAACTTCTTAAGGAAGCAATAGACCCAAACTCGCAACGTTCATTCATGAAGCGGGTGTCTGCAGTAGGCAGCGGCGGGAGGGGAGGGGGGGGGCGTGGCCGCGGTGCGCGGAGCCGCGTGCGCCTGGCGAGCGGCCCACGCGACGCGAAGTGTCTCCGCGGCCGAGAGTGTTGGCAAGCGTGGGGCGTCCGGGCGCACGGCACGCCGCGGGCGCATGGCCTGGCTGTGCGCGCGCCGGGTGGCGTGGTCGCGCAGGTGCCAGAGGGCAAGGGCGAAGGTGCCTCCGCCCGCCCGGCGACGGACATTAGGACGCAATTGGGATGTGGCGCAGACAGTGGGGATGGTGATGATGGTGGTCAACTACATCGGGTGATCGGAACACTTAAAACCAGTCGCGGATCGTTGATTGATTGATTCATTGATTTTTTCGTGTTTCCGTGCGCGTCAACTGCTATGGACATTAGTCCCACTAGTGTAGTGCATGTTTTTCTCGGGAGATGGTGGTGACCTCCCGCTGGATGGCGAGATCCGGCGCCGACCTACCGTCGGCTAGCGGGGTTTACCCCTACCCCACCAGCGGGGCACCACCCCAGCCGGGACAAGCTCTACCGGTCTCCCGGCATATGTGGTAGTGTAGTGCATGTTAGTGTAAGTGTGTGTGTAAGGGGAGAGGATAGGACAAGGAAGAGGAAGGACAGATGGCGCGCGGTCCGTGGGCCGTTTGGAAAATTAAAAGTTTGAAATTAAATGGCCAAAGGAATGAAATACAGAGTATTGCTTGGGAAGAAACTAGTAAGTATATTCAAAACGTAATTTGAAGCAAGGAGACAGACATTTGGCATCAGATTGTTGGGTACGATATGAAGGCATTTTCAGTGTAGATACTGTAATAAATGTAAGTGATAGAAAAAATGTGGCGATGTAGCAGTAAAAAAGAGAAATAGATATGGGAATAAAAGGGCCGAGGTTGAGACACCTGGGAGCAATTCCATTATTCAACTTCATCAGCATTCAGAATTCCCCAGCAGTTGCACAGTGTTCCAATATTTGAGCCTAGAGAACAGCATGGCAGAGCGGTAAATTTCACTAGGCCGGACGCAAAAATATTTCTGGTTCCAATGAACTTGTGTAATATTGCAAAATTTCCCTTTCTTACTTAATATTGAATACGCCCCTATGATGCAAAAGCCTTTGCTTTGCCACGCTTTAAAAGAAGAAACTCGTCTAAGTGTGAGTGGAAATAAGATCACTGTAGAAAGGGACAAATTTCGACAATCCTTTAATACGTCATACTATTTATACACACGTCTGTTGAGTTACCATGTCGATTAAGTCCAAGACGTCAACTCTTAATCCATGCCGGAAATTTTCAGGAATTTATTTGGTATAAAATTAATAAAATGATCGATGGAACAGGATAAAGCTCATGTTACATTTAACATGAGCTTTATCCCACATACATTCAATGAAGTGAGCTACGTAGATGATGAAACGAACTGAAAACAATCCACGATGACAACCCATTTCTGATGATCCGCAAGTCAACCTCCTGCATGTGAAGCAACTGAGAATGGATATCAGCTACTCAGAAAGCACGAGTATAGTCTATGCAATGAAATAAGATGCCTTACGAAGCCTAGAAATATCACTGAAAAGGTGGTTAAGTAAGTAGCAGTAGAGGAAAGTGACTGAGGTGTCTATTTCAACGATTTACAGTGGGCCGAAAGAAACTTAAAATGTGTTGCAAAGTAACGGGCACAGAATTTAAGAATGAAATGAAGAATTCTTTCTGCCAAAAAATCAAGTCTCGGTGATGCAGGAGCTTGGAACAGCCATCAAATACGCGGGAACAAAGGCTAGGTTATTGAGTCGGGAATAAGTCATGCTCATTTTAGCGTGACGAGTTTAGCATTCCCCATCATTCACCCTTCATGATGTGCCTTAAAGTTTGTAGAGACAAACCACCATCGTAGTCACTTGCCCGGGAGAGAGTGAGACATAAAGGTCAACGCCTCCTGCACTGCCTACGTAGAGAAACGAATGTTGTACCGAGCATCATGACCGTCATGGAATTAAATGTATGAGTGATATTAGAATTTCCATCTACAGTTATTTGCTGTTGTTTGAGTGATAATACAAAGAAAATAAATGTAATATAAATACGTGAAAGAAAGAGTGCGATGTTTGATGAAAGTATCCAAAGAAAGTCATTATAAGATAGAATTCTAAGGGAAAACAGGATATTTTCTCTTGACTTAATTTTGTTTATACCACCGAGAAGATAATTTTTTTTCAGATGTCATGCTTTAATTGAATGTGAGGCACCGCCATGCACACCTGGGATGGGTGCATGGGAAGGGGAGGGGAGGGGAGGGGAGGCGCTGGCGCCCGAGGACATCACGCCACGCGGGCGCCGTATTTCGAGCGCTGGCCGCGCGCCCGCCCGCACCGCGTCAGCTGAGCGCCCCCGCGGACTCGGCGCCGCGCCCCGGGCGGGCGGGGCAGGGCGGCACGGGGTGGGGCGGGGCGGAGCAAGGCAAGGCGGGGCGGGCTGAGGCGGGGAGGGGCGGGGCGGGACGTGATGGGCCGGGCGATGCGGGGCGGGGTGGGAGGGGCAGGACAGGGCAGGGCAGGGCAGGGCAGGGCAGGGCAAGGCGGGACAGGGCAGGACGGGGCGGGGCGGGGCGGGGCGGGGCGGGGCGGGCGGGGCGGGGCGGGTCAGACGCCGCGCCGCGACGTGGCCTGCGCACCCAAGGGGGGCTCACCTTCCGATGTAAAATTTTGTTTAAAAAATAAATGAGCTTCCCTATTTGTAGTCCAAACCACACGGTTAGTCTACACTTTCGCATGACTCACACGACGAAAAGTTTAATTTACCAACACATCAGATTACTGTATATGACAAGTTTTATGTAGATTTAACGGCCCATATGAACGAATTTTAATGAATTACAAACATTGTTTTAAAAGGAAGTAGTTAGTAATATAACAAGAATGTCAAACAAACTCAACTTTGTAACAATTAAGAAAAACTCTACATTAAAAATATTCACACATTTTCTGTTTATGAATGTTTACAAAACACTATGCTTTAGCTTCAATTCGAATAATCATAACTATGTATTTCGTTATTTAATTATTTACTTATTTATTTATTTATTCAACTGTTGCGGTCATTGAGGTCCATGAAAGGTGATCTAAGGAACAGATGATCGGGAGAATGATTTAGAGAATGAGGTCGGAGAAATAATGCAACGAGAGATCTGGAATATAGAAGAATCCCAAAAATCTGCTTTGCCCACCTCCAATATTTCTTGTATTCGCCGGTAATATAAACCCAGCCCCATATGATGAAGGCGTACGCACAAGCTATTACGCCACCAATCAATCGTACTTGCTTTTTTTTCTTTTTCAGTAACTTAAAAAATGTTTTTAAATACAATTTTTTTTTATATAAGAAAACTACACCCATTCAAAATAGAATAAAGTAGACATTCACAGTAAACATTCACATATAAAGTGCAAGGATTCGTTAATGTATCGTAAGGATAAAGTGCAAGTAACAAGGATTCGTTTACCGGGTATTATTTTTATAGTACATTATTCTCAAATTATCATATCCCTCTGTTCCAAGGACAACTTAAAATAAATTTCGTCGTTTCATTTTTTTGTCTAATTATCTTTTAATCTATTTATCTCTTAGAATCGAGACATCATATAGAAATCATGTGTCATTCGAACTTTGAAACACAATTTCTGTTTACTGCAAATCTACATTTTCCGTGACATTTCTCTGATAAGAAAACTGTCTTCTCTCACCCACAGTTTCTCCGATACCAGATCAATTTCAGCGTCACATTCCCACATTTCAAGGTGAAATAAAAGTCTCGAGGACAAGCCTTCCAACGTGGTAATCACATTTTATATTCATTTTCTTATAGTTTCTCTGTGGTCAAAGGTATGAGAGCGATCCCTCATTCATTTGGATGGGTTGGACAATGAATTCATATTCCATTTCTTTGAACTTATTGCTTTGAACTGCCTTTAAGAAGCACTAAGAACTCGTTATTTCGAAATGAAAATAAGAGCAACCTGACACCAGAAATTGAATTCCCTTTTATCTATTTTCATCAACTTTCCTCAAAATAGAGTAAAAAGTACATGTCTAATGAAAGATATGTTACTATTGCCTTCAGACCCATTGAGAAACGAAGAACACATCGTTGTAACACCTCCTGACTGTCCGAGCCGCGTCTTTGATTGAATAGGTGCTGCTGCGATTCTGACATACCATCCAAGGGGCCGACTATAAATTACATAAGGGGACTTTGTCGATTTTTCGACTCCCCCTCCCTCCTTGGTGAGATATAAGATGTCCCCATATATGGATTTGGCTCGACCCCCTCCCCCCTTCTAATCCCAAATGAGATTTTTCAAAATGCGTATTTTTAATGTTAATTTGTGATTTCAATGCGATTTATTTAAAAAACATAATTTGCTTAATTATATTTTTATAAGACTAGTATAGACTAGTATTTAGAAAATAGAATGACTCAATTACAATAAATATTAATGCACTTCTAAAAAGCTCGGTAATTTTTCTTTAAAATTTCTGTAAAAATACAGGTAATGAAATTTGTTTCATTAATAATAAAAAGTTTGGTAATTTTTGTTAGATTTTTTCTGCATTAACACAACCCCGATAAAAATTATTGTGCAAGATTTAGCCATATATGGAAACGTGTTTCACTTAAATTGTCTCAGTTTTCTCGCAATTTAGCACTGTTTTTAGCGAAAAAAATTACATGTTATTTGCCGAGACCCCCCTCCCCCCTGTAAGAATAGGTGTGATTCGCTTGACCCCCTCCCCCCTCAAGACTTCACTTAATTTATGGATGGCCCCTAAGAAACAAGTGTCTGACAACCAAAGCGACCGAAATTGAAATACCGAAATGTAACCAAATTTAAGTCATGTACGTCTTGTGACCGCGAGTTTCGACGTATTATGTTTCTTGAGTCAATGAAGTGAGTAAGGTGTAAAGAAATTCAAAAATTGAAGGTTTAGTTAGTTTTGTAGAAGTATGTGGCTAGTTTGCCGATTCAAATAGTTTCTACTTGAAACGAATGTTTTGTTGTTATCAATTGTTCCCGATTAGACTTGTCTAAGTATATTCACAATTTAACTAAGTTAAAAGAGAGAGGGCATAAAATTTGGAACTCAAGGCAATGTGCGAAGATTGTACTTCCTGCCTAGAGAGATCGCTTTTCATAATTTACGTTAAGATTTTAGCGTTTACGACGATAAATACAGGAGAAATCCTTCAAATATGAGTACATCAGGAGTCCTATACGGACACAAATATGTAAAAAAAGGGAGGTGTTGCAAGTTTTATACTAGGGATAAAACTCCTATTAAAAATTCCGGGAAAACAAGCAGAGCATCGATTAAAAATTGTTATATTGAGCTCCACAAGCTAGACGTGTCAATAAAGACTTGCCCAGAATTTACCAACACTTGGGAAACTGATATTATTTCCAGAATTTCATAAATCCTCTTCCCTCGGGCAGTAAAAATGTTCCGGGGGCCGGTACCATCTGGTGCTCCTGTTCGAAACATAACCAGTGCAAGCTGTTCTGAGTCATAGCAAAAAGATTGCTTTACGCGCAGATATCTGGCCGCGCGCGGTCTAGCCTCTCCTGCGGTTACGCTTGACAAATGACAAGTTCACTCATGGGACACGAATAAAGCAGCGGATGTTACGGCTGGCCGTAAATTTTTTAACAAGCCGCCCTTTCTTTATGCCTGGGAAGCGCAGCTGGCGTGCACCCGCACCACAATCTTTCTTCTTGGTTTTCAACTGAAGAAAAATTGTGATTATATATATATATATATATATATATATATATATATATATATATATATATATATCACACATACATGGATATGTTCTCAAGTCCCTAACCACCGATCGGTAGCCGGCATCACCTACTGCGACATGTGGATTACCATCACATGTAATTATTACTTGCTATCGGTGACTTACCCAATAGTATCCGTCGTTTCACTCATTATTTTCATTCATTTGTTATTCCCATACCTGTTTTTTGTTGTAATCAGTCTTGTTATAACTATTTCGTAATCCACTGCCTTCCACTTCCATACTCCCCGGTTGTTATCATTATTGCCGTCATCGAGGTTCTTTGACTATTTTTTCTACAAAAATAGAATGCTTCGGATTCGAGGGCTAAGGGTTCGATTTCCGGCCGGGGCAAAAATAAAGCAGTAACTTTCTAATACAAATCATCGCAGTTTCTATAACTGTGTGTGTAAAAGAAAAACGCAGATAGGCCCAAAAAGTAGATACGGTGATGGGAATATGACCTGTGCACCATGTGTTTCCCTTACCCTAGGCCCAAATCTGGAAAACACAGGTAGCTAGGCAAAAGTCGGTAAATCAGACCCTAAAATGCCAAATTCATAATAAATTACAGAAATATGAATTATACTTTGATAATACTATGTGCCAAACCAGTTACTTGTCTTTCCGGGCAAGAAAGAATCAATGTATCAGTGCATAGAAGATTTTATTTGCGGTCGACTTCCACGCCACAGTCACAATGACAAAACACACATGCTTTAGGCAGTATGACAACTCACACTTCTTGATTCCTGGATTCTGTTTCTGCAAGTGTTGGCACCACGCGTATTGTCGTTCCATTATTCGATACCAGTCTTTACATTTACCCTCCTTAAACTAACTTTCCTCAGAAGATTGAGTTGATTAACTTTTGCGACATTATCATGAAAGATGCCCAACAAACAATACGAAATTACTTGCATGAATCACTTCCAGTTACATAGACAGTAAATAAAGACAAATATAAGAATGGTTAATATTAACTTTCAAACAACAAGGCTCCTCTGAGCGACAGTTTTGGCAAGGCTGTGTCGTACATGGCACGTATTGTATTTCTTCGGTGTTTCAATAGATTAATTGTTTCTAATTATCAGATACACGTCCCTTCACGTTTAGAAGGCTATATATTGTGCCAATAAATTAAAAAAATCCACGAAAATGTTTGTATAAATAAAATTTATTTGCAGGAAAAGTAAAATGTATCTTGTGCCACGTCGAATTTCGTGTAATGGCAGAAAGCACATTTCCACGGCCTTTCTGTGGGCCACGAACGTTAAGATTGTTGAACTTCCTTTTTCCTCAGCATGGTTGTAATTTCGCTTCGAAAGATTGTTGGAAGGGATCTGTTCATCATTCTCTTCTCTAAGTGTGGTTTTGTGAAAGAGAATACTAGGTCTTTCACACCAACAAATACCTCATTGGACGTTTGGTTTTACGAGTAGTTGCTTTTGACCGATACACTTTATCAAAAACATGTACTCCGTCTTTGGTAATATTATAAAATAAAATTATCTCAGACTTTTCCGCCTAGGGATAAATGTAACCTGTAGAGTGCATGGATGATAACAAAATCGCGTTATTCATGCGATTTAGAGCGCATAAAACCAACATTTCGTCAGTTTCATACACAAATGATCCAACAGGACGCATTGCATTCACAAATATGTTGAGGGATTTCAGTTTCATTCTTTCTCAAATTCCCCTCAAGAGTCAGTTTACTTTTTGGTCAGTTCTTCGGTTAATTCGCGAAAGTTGTACTAATTATCTGGCGTCACGTTTCTATTGGTACCAAGAATTGCTTCCGTTAGAAGTTCATTTCGAATTTCTTCTTCCGTCAGAAAACCCGAATTCATTTTTGGATAGTCTGCAAACTTTGTAACATAAACAACACGGCTGTGTCACATATGACACACACTAACTTAAACTTAACACTACTGATCATTGAGTGAAAGGAGAGTGACACAACTTCTACAGAGTGTAGTTGAATAATGGCTAGGAGGGTAATTAAGGGATAGAGCCACAACCGTCGCGAAATGACGGGCATTCGTGCAAAGAACTGCGGTAGGTGTCATATATGACACAGCCTTGTCGTTTAAAGGTTAAATGAGCAGTTTGAATCAGACACTTGGACGACTTAGAATAATACTACGATTTTATCAATCATTTATGAAAAAAGCGTTTTGAAGTGCTCAACTGCATTGGTTGTGGTGTTGGTCGGGCCCCTTTAAATTCCCATGGGTGCGTGCCAATGTCTCCCGGCAATCCTGGCACGGCTGTCCTCGAAGAATACTGATGGGAATGACGAAAGGAAGAGGTACCGAACAGTCTCTAACACAAAGGCATAGGTGAAAAATTAATAACTTCACGTCTAAACATAAACATTTATTCGGGAATCTGTCTACATTTATTTCTTGAAAAGTACTTTCGCAGCCAAATTTGTTCCTAGAAACTGCTGAAATTCAATAACAGAAAATCGATTTAATTATAAGAAAGACTGATTTACGTGATGTTGTTTGACGTGAAATCGTGACACATTCTTTCATCAGTGTCTTGAATATTAGGATGTGAATTGAAGTCACAAGATCTTAATAATGTAATAGAGAGAGCTTTCGAACTCCGCAGGGCAGTGTTGAGTTTCGTCCGAAGGAGTGCTTTTCACAACTTAATACATTGTTAGATTGTTGTGCACCAGGGCATACTACATTTTAAGATTTAATCTGTAAAGTTGGTTACCAGACTGTCAAGTGTGTCAGACACATTGTAAATATATGGTGCATGAACAAGTAGAAAGCTTATTTTCTCAGAGAGTTTTAAAAATTGGCAAAATTTTGTGCAAAGTAACCCCTATTTATGATACTTCATGCAGTGTTAGTTGGCATGAAACCGTGACACATTCTTTCGTCAGTTACTTGAATATTAGATGTTAATTGAAGTCACAAGATTTTAAACCATATAATAAATTTCTGTACAAATATATAAATGTGTGCATGCATGTGTTTGTTTTATTCTAAATGATATTCTTTTTATGGGTTTGGCGTTTCTAATTTCTAAATTTTTAGTCTTATATAAAATTCTGTTTTTCATCAACTCAAAGCCAATTCAGAACAATGAACGAGTAGAACAAGAGATCGAAACATACACGCACACAATCATGTCATTGTCTCAAACAATTTTCTACAATAAAACTAATCTAAGTTGTTTAAGTTTCTTGTGAATTCCTCTTACATTTTCGCAAATTGTGGAATAATGCGTTGCATAAACCTTTATCAAAGACCGGAAAAACATTCTCCGCGGTCCCGGAAATTGCAGTAATTTATTTGATGACTACAAGATCTTCGTAAGTAGCTTTGTTCATAACATCCGCTTTCACTGAAAATGTGATTCATAATGAAGCAGAACTAATTACAGGATGATTTTAATGATTGAAGACTCTCTAAGATTAAATAATATTTTATATAATGCTCGTTTCTCAAATTACAGAATTTCAAGAAAGTATTTTCGAAACATTCGTATGAATCATTATGATGTAAATATGAAACTTATTCTTAAAATGACTGATTGCCAAACTGCTCAGAAAATTAAGTTGGTGTTTTGAATGTGATAAAAGTAAAGTATGTGAAAAAGTAATGTAGAGGGTACTTATAATAGTACGTATGTATATTGAAAAATAATTTTGCACAAACCTTCGAATATAATTTATGAAATAAATGACTAACTTATTCACAAAATAGACATTTTATTTCATCGCTTCGATGTCTTTGCAAAGATGTTCTTGAAACCATTTAATGAATTCTACGTAACGGAGCATACTAGTGAATAGCAGAAATACAAAGAAACTAGCTTAGAGTGACATTTTAAAGAGCTATAAAAATATTTTTTATGTTTAATTATTTGCAGTGTTTTAATTAGACAAGGACGATACAAAATATGAATAGTTCCACACCGTCAGGTCGAGATGCTTGGAATTACGCCACGATGGATGAAAATGATGACCAGGAAGGGCTCTAGTTTTTATAATAATTTCTTCCCAAGCTTCACCTACGGCACTATTTCATCGTTCCCCATGTACTGCCTTTTTAAAAATAAAATAATAATAATAGTAATAATAATAATAATAATAATAATAGTAATGGTAATAGTAATAATAATAATAGTAATAGTAATAGTAATAGAATTTCCAGTCCGGATAGCCGAGATCGCTAAGACAGTAGTGCCGTGGCGATCTCGGACGAAAGGATCGCGGGTTTGAGTCCCGCCTCGGGCATGGGTGTTTTTGTGTGTCTGTTTGTGTATGCCGTCCATTCATCCTTCATTATCATCATTCCATCTTCCATTCCCCCAGGACTAACAACCCTGGGGTATAAAAATCCGATTCAGCCTAATGGTGACCCCTCTGATTAGTTACATGCAAGACTTGCACATGCATAATATGATGCACGATAAGCAGACGTGATAAAATGATACTGAGCCCGTGCAAGTGCATGTCCTGCGTGGTCCATTCGCGAGCAAAATAATAATAATAATAATAATAATAATAATAATAATAATAATGAAAGTAATTACATCAGCAACAGAAGTGTTCTCGAGGGGTGAGATAAACAATGTCCATTTCCCCGCCAGGAGACTAGATATCCTGAGCAGCCCATCGCATGCCACCAAGCTTGCGCCAACGGTGGACAGGAGGGCTCTAACCCTCAATGCTGGACAGACGGTCACACGCAGGTCACCCGATTGCTTTATACGAAAATTGTTGCATTTGTGATTATTCCTACGCCAACGTTAACAAGATTACGAATGCTAGAAAAGCCTGTGAAAAGCTGCTCTAGAACTCACACTCCATCTCATATAACACCGTAATAAATTAAATATTTTAACAAAAATTGCCTTCACAAATAGCATAGTATGGTATGTATACAGTACAATAGTTCCTTTACATACAAAGAATATCACAAAAGTTATTTCATAACGCAATACACAAAAAACATATATTAAATGGCGAGCAGCCTTTTCCTGGTATCCTTGCTGTCGCATGACGTCAGCTGTGTTTTTAAGCAGTGACGCCACTCAGTTTGCGAATTCCATCGGTTCACGCAGTACGAGAATAGTACAATATAATATTTGCATTTAGCAGTCACATCGGAACTGTTTCTTCGTTTTTGTATTATCCCCAAGTATCTAGAGAAATTGAAGATACCTCTCATATGGCTGGAGACAGCATTGTTTTGTTTCAATTCCAGCGCGCATTGGAAACTAGTAATGTAGATGCACTACGTATGCCGTAGATTGAAAGGTCGCCTCTTCTTGGTCGAGTGTTTTTGAAGGACAGCTGCTCCAAGCGTTCGCTTCCGGGGTTTATGCCGATGCATTTCAGGCGTATGCCGGAGCAGAACCTTAAGGCCCATTCACAATGCAAACATAAGCATAAGCATGGCGTTAACATAAAAGTTAGGACTACGTCTACAAGTGGACTCATTCACAATGCGTTCGCATAAGCATAACACGTAAGACGTTAACTTAAGAGCTTGCAAGCTTCAAGCTTCTGTGCTATGCTTATGTCAGACATAAGGAATGAGCCAATCACAGTTCGTTAACTCAAAATCGAGTATCGAAGTCGATCGTGTCGATTCGTGTGCTGCGTCTCATAGCCAATAGAAACTCTTATTTTGCCTGTGTTTGTGTTCGACATTGTGAATACGCCAACTCTTCGCTTGTGTTAATGTCTATGTCTATGTGTTATGCTTATGTTTGTGATTGCATTGTGAATGGGCCTTTAAACAATGTGTGAGGAGTCGCGTGGCAGCCTTCGTCTTGATGTACCCTATCTCCCGCCCCTACCTAGGGGCCAGGCAACGGGCTGTTGTCACATCCCATGTGTGTTTGGAAGACTCTCGAAGTATTGCGAGTTAGTGCAGAAGTCAGGCAAATGCTTGAATGGAACTGTAGTGCCTAATGAATGGATGCCGTTTGCAGTTATCATTCCCCTTAGATTACAAAACCTTGGCACTCTTGTTTTACGAATGTAACGAGAACAGAAAAATCGTGCAACCTCAGTTTGTTCACTCTGTCCAGATATAGCAGCATGTTACTTAAGAACGACTCAAATGATTGATGTTTAAAACAGTGAGAAGGACCTTGTATCGTTAGCATATTTTGTATGTAGTCACAACTGGACACATTTTTAAATACGTTTTCTAAACAGAGAGAATCAAAGATTTTCGTGGATATGACCTTCATTATTTCACTTTTCGTTTAACTATTTATTGCCGATTAAAAACTAAATTTGTTCAATTCAGCCACATCCTCTCACAAACGTGTTGAGGACTCAGCGCTAATGCAACGCCCAACAACATCGCATCTACGCAATATTCCCCATCGAATTCCCGTGCGCCTCGTGCACATACAAGCGGGCATGCTACTGCGTCTCAAGCGAAACAGCTGAGGTCAAGTCGACTTTATGGACTTCAGTGCCACGAAGCAGCCGCCGAATTCCGCGAAGTGCGACTTAGAATTTCGAGGAGTGCGCGCCATCAACGCGCGGGCGGGCGGGGGAAGGGGCCGTGGGGAGGGGGAGGGGGGGGACGGGCGCTGCAGCCTTGACGCGGCCGAGGTCGCCGCCCGACCGCCGCCGCCGCCGCCGCAACCTGCGCCAGCGCCACTTCATTGTGCCTCTTTATCTGACGCTCTGTTTGATCTTCGCGTCTCCGCTGAGCAGGAACCCAAGTTTTTGTCTTTCGTCTGTGGTTTTTCTCATACCCCAAAACGAATCCATCATATTAAAAATGTGTGTATCTTGTTTAGTATTAGAATGTTTCGAACCGTAAATGATCTTGAATAATCTCAGGCCTGGTCCAGCCCTTAGGAAAAGATGGTCGAAACGTCGGCAACACAGCCTCCGACGCGGCGTCACCCGGACAGCCAAGATCATTCACATGACTCCGGCCGCGGAAGCCTATGACTTCATTTCGAACTGTAATTCTTGTAATTTAAGATACATAAATAACAATGACAATCTACCAATAGAGTTAACAAATACACGAATCATTGAATTATTTACTGAAGTAAATAATTCACAAATTGAATTGAATTACTGAAAAAATAATTCACAAAACAAATTCACAAATCATTGAATTATTTACTGAAGTAAATAATTCAATGATTTGTGAATTTGTGATTTCAAAATTGAAAAATGTAGTAAAATATGTTCATTCTGATACATAAAATACGGAAATATGCATGTTTGTTTCCTTTTCACTGAACCATATTGCACCGTACACAATCCTACTGCACATCAAAAACTGTTATAGTAAAAACAGCCACTCACCACAACCGTCAAAATGACAGAGGTTTTTCTTCTGTTCCAACAAAACAAGTAACACTTGATAAAGAACCACAAAATTCACAAGTCATTCATTTAAATATATTCTCCAAAATATCTACTTGATTGATTAATTGATTAGTTTTCGGGCGTGTCAACTGCTACGGTCCCGTAAGCGTAGCGTATGTTTTTATCGCGGGAAATGGCGGTCTTCCAGGTGAGGATAGAAGAAGGAAGACGAAGGAAGGATCTCGGGTGGTTCGTGGCCCGTTTGCTAGTGTACTGCGGTTTGTTACGGTCCGGCATTCGCCTGGTATTGATCGAAGAAACCACGAAAAAACCGATCAGAGCAGGCGGTCGCTAGAATTCTCCTTCAGACAGCTACTGAACTCGATTTACCTCTAGCTACTGTCGAAAATCCTGACACTGTCGGGACTCAAACCTCAGGACCTCGCGGTGGGAGGCTGCAGTGACAAATGATAGCTACTTCAATTTTCCTGCTTGCATGTAATATTTCTTCACGGCCAATACTGCGTTTCTAGACAGTATACGCGAACTTTGAGTTGGAAATCGCTCCCTTACGTAGTTATATTCGACTTAGAGACCATAAACCATCATATCATGTATCTGGCTACTAACTTCTCAAACATATCTCAAATGCCTTCACTTTCAGTTCACAGTCTCGACTAAAAGTCATCGTAAAGAACTAGAATAAAAAAGCAAGTTCCCCTTTCACATTTTCCTCAAGAAATTTTCCAAAGTTGATTCCGATTAGACGATCTCGACCTCTGGGTAACCATTGTATTAGTTTTAGGTTTAAATTTAAGTTAGCTATTTCGCCATTTAACGTATATATAGTTAAGTTAAATTGAGGTAGGTAGTTAGTAATTACCATCTATGTAAGTAAAGGATAATAACGTAGTAATACATTACGAGCGTGTACTCCTTCACCCTAAAGGCCACTGAGCAATTGAAAGAGGTGAAATAGCTCGCATAAAATGTGCCTCAGTTATGTCAGAACATGTCGGAACATCAAAAGAAAAAGTTTATTTGTTTACTGATACCTTATTGCATACTACCTCTTATCATACGGAGCTCTATATTCACTCCATAACTTAGGATCTAGACTCTAGATCCTCTAGATTATAGAGGATCGTGGTTACGAAGGAAATACGAAAACAGTTAAATGATGCTTCATGTTCGCTTATGGAAGGAATTATTAAAGAGGAATTTTGAGGAAAATATGAAATGGCAAATCGAGTCAAGTTAACATCGTATTAATTAGTAAATAAGTAAATATGAATCATTAAAATGAGGTAAAAAGTAAAATATAGTATGTACCGCCGACGATAACTGGTTCTAATGTTGGAGAGGTGTCAAAAACCCTGAGGTCCTTTATCCCTCGGTCATTTTGTCGCTGCGCGATCATTAGAACCTTTGGCGCATACATAATTATTTGAAAACCCCACACGCATTTCATCACGTGAATATTAAATTTGTAGTAATTCCTTTGTACTAAAAGCATACACACAACCATAACATTTAACACGACTGTTTCAAAACTCTCAAGTTATAAATTAGAAATAAAGTAGTAATGATAGATTCATTAGTAATGAAGAAAAACGAACAGGTCATAAAAAATAACGCCTCTTATACCCGTAAAGAGGTGGAATTCAAGATTCGAACTATAAATTAAGCTACAAATGTTCTAAATTAATACTGGTTTGAAATTAATTTCGAATCGCATTTCTTACTTTAATCTATTTGCTTCTCCCTGTCTTTAGTACATACACACCACACATGAATGCTTAGTCGACTCGAAATATATTTTTTTCAGACACGGCATTCCGGGTCTCGCTTTACACGAATAAACATTCATGTAAACGTATTATTTCATGGCTGAATAGATCAGGCAACATTTCAAATTGAAACGTAATGTACAGTTGTTACAATTTGAATCGTAATGAAAACGACAGTTTGCGTATGTTTTCTTTCTATTAATGTTCGCAGTTATTGAAATCAATTATTAAATGCTCTCATACGTAAAGAGACCATCCTTGCTTTTATTGGCTGTGGTATCTACCTAAAAACGGCGAAAGCACAATTCACGTTCCTGTTGGAGATTACGGAAACTTTATGTCACGCTGTAGTGCCCCAGAACGGGCGCCGCCGGGATATTGGTGCTGTCGCGATAACGAAACACCGCCGTTTGGAGTGTTCCCTTATCGCACACCTCGACGCAAGCTGCACGAGTCGTTGGATTGCCTGCCATCAACTCCCAACCTGATGGCTCTGGCTTTATTTTTCTGAGTGTACGTCAAAATTTAAAGTACAATATTTAATATTGTACATAAGCGATCTCACTGAGCGCTGCGCAGATTTACGCGATTGTGGCCATCCTCTGTACCGAATCATTGGGGCATATTCGTTAAGCATTGTGCTATATTGCAATAAACGCGGAGGACATTTTGACTCTGACAACTGTGTTTGCATTGGTGAACGCAGGACATTGCAGGGGATTGTTGTTGGAGGTGGAGGTCGTGGTTGGAGGTGAAGTAGAAAAGGGCCGAGCGGAGTTGATTGATTGATTGTTCGTGATTCTGGGCGCGTCATTAGTCCCGTAAATGTCGCGCATGTTTTTTTCATCAGGATGTGGCGGTGATCTTCCCCCGCTGGAGGGTCCGGCGCCGACCTACCGTCGACTAGCGGAGTTTTACCCGACTAGGTATCTCCCACAAGTGGGGCTCCGCCCCAGCAGGGACAAGCTCTAGGTCCTCGACCGGTCTCCCGGCATGTGTGGTAGTGTAGTGCATGTTAGTGTAATTGTGTGTGTGTGTGCCGACCTACCGTCGACTAGCGGAGTTTTACCCGACAAGGTATCTCCCACAAGTGGGGCCCCGCCCCAGCAGGGACAAGCTCTAAGTCCCGACCGGTCTCCCGCATGTGGGGTAGTGTAGTGCTTGCTAGTGTAAGGTGTCTGTAAGGGGAGAGGATAGGACAAGGAAGAGGAAGGAAAGATCGCGCGCGGTCCGTGGTCCGTTTGTTCGGATGTTTCTCCGGCATTCACCTGGGGTTGATCGGAGAAACCAGGAAAACTACCGATCAGAGCAGCTGGTCGCTAGAATTCTCCTCCAGACAGCGACTGAATTCGACCTAGCTGAAAAGCTAGTGTGGAAAATCCTGCCGCCGTCAGGACTCGAACCTAGGACCTCCCGGTCAGAGGCGCTGCAGTGACATCAGTTGATGCACTGAGCTACCTCTCACGGTCCGAGAGGAGTCAAAATTGGATTATTTAAGCTAGTTACCTACAGGGGTTTTCAATTTTTCACCAATAAAATATTATAATTATGTCCTTGCCATGTTTCTATGCGTGTAATCGAAATATATATAATTAAAAATCTTTTTAAGAAAGTTACATATTTTCTAGAAAAAGCAATTTTTGAGGAAGGAAAAGTATTCAAATTCAGCCTCATTGTCCAAGATATGATTCAGTGTTCGGATATCGTATGATATACTATGACTCAAGAAACGTGTAATATGATACATTCTTTTACGAGAAAGGCCATTTTCGAACACAATATTTGGCAGCATGATGCGCCAAAAAGCGCGTTAAGAATATATGGACACGAACGCTACAAAACAAACAAAACAGGAGATGCATCATTTTGGAAACAGGCTCTTATATTTCACGACGCGTTGGCTGCTTCCTAATGTGCGCGCCTGCTGCCGCCTCGTCGGAGGCTACACCGCCGCCTCCAGCGCCACGCCAGGCCGCGCGGAAGAGAGCTGGCGCAGGCCGGCGGCACGCGGAACTGGGCGGCGGCGGCGGCGGCGGGCAGACCTTCGGCTCAGGCAAACACCTCCGCGGGCGGCGCTCAGCTCGCCTGTCGCAAGCTTCCGGGCGGCCGCCTCCAAATAACAACAACACGCCGGACTGCGCACGCGCCGCGCCTCCCGGGGCCCCACGGCGCCCCACCGCGCGGCGGCCTCGCGAAGGGCTCCCTCAGGTATTGGTGTGGAGAGGACTTGGTTTTTTTTCCTAGGGCTTTTATCCAGCCGACAGCCGGTTGTCCTTTACGTCCCGAAGGGACGCATATTCGACCATACACTCGACAAACACTTGCGGGCTCCTCTGATCTGGGCTCAGCAGAACGTGAGGCCCTCCGCGACAACACACACACACAAAGTCAAGGGACAAACAGCCATGCCCAAGGCGGGACTCGAACCCGCGACCCTTCGACCGAAGCGCTAAGTCGGTATTCGCTCTTAGCCACCTCGGCCATCCAGGTCGGCGAGAACTTGGTATTTTTTTAAAATTAATTTTATCTTCTTATACGGCGAAGAAAGCGCTTTACAAGATTGTATATCAACTTGATTGATTGATTTTTTTTCGTGTTTCCGGGCGTCAACTGCTTTGGTCATTAGTCTCGTAAGTGTAGTGCATGTTTTTTTCACGGGAGATGGCGGTGATATTCCCCCGCTGGATGGCGAGATCCGGCGCCGACCTACCGTCGGCTAGTGGGGATTCCCCTAACCAGGACTCTCCCACCAGTGGGGCACCGCTCCAGCCCGGACAAGCTCTAAGCTCCCGATATACGCAATACGTGGTAGTGTAGTGCATGTTAGTGTGTGTGTGTGTAAAGGGAGAGGGTAGGACAAGGAAGTGGAAGGAAAGATCGCGCGCGGTCCGTGGCCCGTTTGTTAGGGTTCTGCTCCGGCATTCGGCTGGCGTTGTTCGGAGAAACCACAGAAAACTACCGATCAGAGCAGCCGGCCGCTAGAATTGTCCTGACTGAATTCGACCTAGCTGAAAAGCTTTTGTCGAAAATCCTGCCGCCGTCAGGATTCGAACCTAGGACCTCCCGGTCAGAGGCGCTGCAGTGACATCAGTTGATGCACTGAGCTACTACCTAGCAAGCTTAGTACTAAATGTTACATGAGAGCGACGATACTCCTACTGGAGACCTCAATAATGAATAATTTTGTAGGCGAGAATGTATGGGAAAATAGGAGGTCAGGAAAAAAATATTAACTAATTACAGGAAGAAAATAAAGGAAAAAGTAAGTTTGTGGAATCGTGCATTTCTCTTTACGGCGGTTTAAATTTATCCTTTGGAAATCTAGATTTGATTCTCTGGTGTTGGTTATATGATTTTCCAAGGTTGAATATGGAAGTTGCAGGGTAGATGGTAAAGAAAGAAAAGAAAATTCTGATTGGTGACTTATATAATCATCAATGGACAGAAGTTGCGGCGCACGGGGCGTTCTTGGTCATTCTTCACACACGCGTACATACACTTGCACACACAAGGGGAAAACAAATAAAGCGCGCTGCAAACTTCTAAGATCGGTGCAAAATTGAGATATCTCCTAAATGCGGTAATGGAGAAAATGGTGTAAGTGCTAGAGAAGACAGGAGGAAGAAGTGAAGGGTACGCGTCGTTGGCGGTTGAGGTGTTTTTTCTTCTTTTTTTTTTTTTTCTTGATTTTTTTTTCACAGGCGTGTACCAACTGCATACCGCGGTCAACTTTACCAAAGCAGTTTACCTACCTCCCCAAAAAGGCAGAGCCCAATTCCGCCCCGTACTGTTTTCCTCCTTAGGGTGAGAAATGATTTCTATGTTTCCGATGATCTGCTTAGAACCACATTGATCGATTATCATTAACTGACTTAACACACACAATTCCAAAGATTCTGCCATGTTCACTTGTGTTCGAGGTTTTCTGTCCTTTGGTGCGAGAAAATCTACATACCCTACTTATGAATGGATACCTAAAATGTTTACTTCTTCTTAAAACTTGGGATGAATTCTTATTAAAACTTGGAATGAACAATGCAGGATGGAGTCAGGCTGTGCTTTCTCGGATAACGAAATGTGAAAGGGGATTATCAGGGAAGCGAGGGTGAGAGAAAACTGACAGTAGAATGCAGTTTAACGATTCCCTTTTGCACGATCCACGTACTTTTGTGATCCACGATAACATTTGCTTAGGATGTGTTTGTACTTTGAGTGCAAAGGACTCCAAATGAAATTGAAGCTTTACTGTCTAGTGCTTCATATTTCCCTCTTACGGGTATTTATGCCGATTTCCTCTTGAATATTTGCCAATTTCAAAGGCAGAGCAATTGATAGAAGTACTCACGTATAAATTCTAGTATACCTATGCTAACACGTGTCGTTTTCTAGTGCATTAGATTGGATACAGACAATTTTTAATACGAGAGAACTTGTGCAACTCTCAATGCTTCTATGTCTTTGCCCTGGAGCGAGCATTTTCTTGAAGGTTCCATTATCGAGGAAGTTCCAAAAAAGGATTTTCTCATTCAAAAACTCGCATCTCAATAGTTCAAAATACATTTTTCGATAGCAGCATACCATCTATTATTGTGCATACAAAATCAAACATAGTTTTATAAACTTTTGGAATATAATCGCTGGGAAAATAATCATATAATTAATATCACTATCCTCTCGAATTCTCGAAGAACAGTTTTGAAGCTGAGGCGAAAAACAATGCCTTACAAAAATTGGTTTGTTTAATTTTTATAATAATGAGTCTGTAGCTACACTTGGCAAGTTTGTTTCCTGAATGTGTTTTTTCGATACTCGCGTGTGGCGATACTGTAATTGATCAGCTCATTTGTGCTATGCACCTCGCACCTTATTAGTTAACAATTGCCCGAAGGATCGCGAAACTCGTGGGAGAGAGGAAGTTGAAAATTGCAAATGCTAGGACTGTCATGAGGCGTGGGAGCTGAGAACATTGATGCGGAAAGGGAAACAAGGTGACAAAGGACAGGTGAGGTGCAATTGAGTGTGGAGTCAAGTAGTTCAGGAAAATGACAATTGAACAATACCTTCTGAGGAGGAAGATCAGGGAGAAGCTAAACTGCAATATAATAAAGAACACTCGGCTAAGAGAACAGAAAGACATGGGTGATATAAATATTATGGAAAGCTGAGAGAAAGAGGCGTTCGTAAGTAATGCGTGATATCTCAGAGAGAACAGGAAAGATACAAAGAGTGAAAGAAATTTCATGATACAGACAACAGGGAAGTTAACCGGAATGGGGATAGGAATAATAAATGAGAAAAAAAGTTTTACAGAATTCTCCATTTGTAAGATATTATGATTTTTCAGCAAAAACGTCAAATATCATTCATCATCAACGCCACTTGTAATATACATGTTGCTTCATTAATAAAAAAGCAAGAATAAATCAATCTTCGAAAAAAAGAGAAGTGGAAAAATCTGGTATTTTTCCTCCTGCAATAAATCAAATGTATATTTCACAAAGAAATACTACTATTATTTTATGAATTGACATATCGTCCTGATTACTACTTTATGTAAGGCTTTTTTATGGAAAACCAATGTTCATGACTCCCGCAACGTCACGATTATTTTTAAAATCCTATGATAAAATCATCGGAATACATTAATCATTAACTGAGTTCGTAATTTTCAAAATAATGTTTTCAGTTTCATGCATACTGAATTTTTTAAAGAAACCATTCTCCACCGATTTTATGGAAAATTGAAGTGTGGAAAAGTAACCTTTCCATTGAGTTATATTGTTAATTATTACATTTCCCTCATATCTCAAACGTTTCATTAGAAACGTTTTTATTTTACTTGATAGGCGATTTATTAGAAGGATTACAGATTTAATTATTTCATAGTCTGTAACTGCCACAAAAACGAGTTTATATTTATGACTGTTATTTAAAAAAATTATAATATGTATAATTACCAGATCTTCTATAAATCCTCTTATTAATGCTTACTAGTTAATCCGCCAAAGATGAAACGTGTGATTCATGCCTTTCAACTACAACCGAATATATTTTTATCACAAAACTTCACTTTCCGAGCTGTGTCAATACTGCCACCCTTCACTGATACGTGTCTAGGCCGAAACCGTTTAATCATTGCAATCCCTTCACAGTAAAGGTCTACTCCAAGTTTGTCCAACGAGTATTCTGTGCATACTAATCTGTAAAATACCCGGTGGGAGTATTAATAATTCGAAGGTAAGTCAAAACGTGTGGGAGAGTGGAATGAAATCTTTGCCCTTATGACTGAGAGAACAGTTTGAGCCACCCCGCCAAATTAGAGACGAGCGGCAGCATGCTCCTCTGCGAGTCTAGTCTTCCTAGCGCAAACCTGAGTGCGAGCAGTGTGCATGGCCTCGGAGGCAAGCGGGTGATGTGCCTGCTGGAAGCTGGACATAGGGCCACTTATTTTGGGCATGCCTAATCTGAGTACCGATCCCCCCTCCAGGTCTCTTCGTCGCATCAAAAATGCGGGAAAGAGGTATTTTTGTACGGCAAAAAAAAACAATTCTTTTCTGCTATAAGATGACGAAAACATTTGAACCGTAAGTTCTTGTAAACTTATAAATAAATCTTGTACGGATATTGCATTGATGCGTGCATCATTCCATGTTTTTCTCTTTCGCTAGATTCCGATACACGTAAAGTTAACTAAACCATTTTCGTTTTTGCTAATAATGTACTTTCTCCAGTAAACCAAATACTTTAGAATTTCGGTAATTTCTATGAGCTTAACACGGACATTTTCACACAGGTAATTTCCATGAGCTTAACAGACCTAACCAGAAACTGGCAAGGACGTCATTCGTAGTTCCCTATTCCCATCCATTTCACTCTCCAAGCATTCGATGGCACGTTCTTAACGTGATGTGGAGCTTCTTTTATTTGCTTCACAACCGCAGAGCGCATGAAACAAGATTCGTCGGAATCTTTCCATGCACGTCGTAGGCATCCTCTCCCCTGTTTCCCCTCCGAGGTCACCCATTCAAACTAAGATTGTAAATGACTATAGGAGTTAAATTTTTTTAAAAAATCGATTGAATAGCTCCAAACTAAAGTACTTCAGAAAATGTCAAAAGAGTGATCGGAAACTTCGAACGAACGTTATTGATAAGGGTAGAACAACTCATAGATTCGAAGTGCAATAATAATAATAATAATAATAATAATAATAATAATAATAATAATAATAATAATAATAATAACAACAACAATAATAATAACAATAACAACAATAATCATGCGAGCTTTGCATACGAAATGCAAAAGACCACGCTACGAGGCATCACTTTCATCTTGCGTAGGTTCTTCCGGTATTTTGAGGTCCTTGGGTAGAACTCAAACGAGTCTACAGGGAAGTATTAACCAGATTACTTATAGTAATAATAATAATAAAAATAATAATAATAATAATAATAATAATAATAATAATAATAATAAGAAGAAGAAGAAGAAGAAGAAGAAGAAGGAGAAGAAGAAGCTAATGATGATGATGAAGAAGAAGAAAAAAGAAGTTTACAACTAATGTTTGTATCATTTGCGATTTATCTGAATGCTGGCACAAGAAATATATGATCCTCCTCGGGCCACTAAAACAAAAACTTGGCGGAAACCAAACTAGTTTTGAAACTTTTTCACGACTGTAAACATCAATATGATTAGCATTTGAGGAAGAATAGCGCTGGAACTGAATGGCGTTTCATTAGCGCTCTCAGATAGTTCAAGGCGCGACTATCCTCGCGAGCGCCGCCCGGAAGAGAATCTGCCTTCCTGATTCCCACGAGAGCGCGCGCGCGTGGAGGAAGAAAGCCATGGGCCGCCGCTCGAGGCGCAGCCATCGACCTACTTCGCTCCATTATTCACACACACACACACACACACACGCACACGCACCGCGTCGGCGCGTAGACGCGCAAACAACACAAGACGCTGCGCCCGCAATAAAATTGACCTCGAGGCGAGGAATGTTCGTGCTGGGCGCTTCCAACGCATGGCGAGCATGAGAACCCGAGCAGGCGATGCAATGAATCTCCCCAGAGAGCCTTGTCCCATTCGCGCACAGCTCGTGGGTAGATAAAACGGGAGCACCGAGAATTTTTTTTTTAATTTACAGCACCCGAGCAGTGGATACACCACTTTACAGGTCTGAAATTGGATACAACTTACACTTAAACAAATGATACAATATTAACTGAAAAGCTCCGAGGTACTTGCAAATTAAACTAACTTAACCCAATTTTATCTGTAAGAGTGAATCCCCTCTGGGAACCTCATGCATTAGAAGTTTATGCACAGGGCAGCAGTGTGAAGGGAGTGGGAAAGGGGGAGGGAGAGTGAGCTTAGGATCACGTGTTTATGATGATTACGGAGGTCTGACTTGATCTTTGAGAAGGCGTGGTTTGATTCGGGTTGGACCATTACTGGATTTTCCCAGGTGGTAGAGTCTGGCCCCGGGATATAGGTTTAGGTTGGTGAAGAATTTTTTTGATTACGTTGAAATGTGCTGAGTAATGGTATCGATGTTCAATTTTCTGTGGAGTTGTTTGTTGGATACATACCATGGTGCGTTAACCGACGTTCGGAGGATTTTATTTTGAACGCACTGAGAATGAATCGTTAGTCTTAGGAAGCTCTTTTCAGTTGTCTTTGTTTACATCTGGGACTCATATAGCCGATGCACAGTCGATGAAAAGTAACGAAATTTTAAAAATTTCAACTTGCAAGAGAACGGATTTGTCCTACGCGGAGCCGTTTATTTTGCGACCGAAGAAAGTTTTATTCCACATTCCGGCATTTCGTGATTTATCTTCATCACTTTTTGATAAGTGAAAACATACCATTTTTTATTATATTTAATCACTTAAATAAACAATGATGAATTTTTAGATGTCATATTTTCTGTGCACTGAAGACAAATTAGAATATACTATTTACTACTTCTTTGCCTTGGTCATTAGAATATATCGAGTGGTTCCACCGCGGTATTTGCATTGTACTGTCAGTGGCATATTTAACAAAGAAAAAGACCTATTGCATAGATACTGTCTGAGACGAATGAAGTGCAAATCCGAAGGGAAAAAATCATTCGTGACTCGCGCAAATGTATTAGTGAGATATTATTGTCAGAATTTCGTCGTGGGTTGACATGAATTTTTGCAATGCACTTGAAAAAAGCTTTCAGAAGTTTGGTTAACGTCATCATTGGTACTGCAATAAAGACAATCTTCGGCTAGTTCTAATATAGTAGAATTTTCCGTTTCCAAGGTTGGTTAATCTGTCGAAAGTTCCTCTTCAAATTACCAATAAAAATGAAGGTAATGGCGATAACGATCTTCCTTAATTACTTGATCTACAGCTGAGACTGGCAACTGACGAAATTGCTTCAACGACTAGAAAAGTATTCGACTTCTGCAGTTTTCTTCCTTATTAAATCTGCCTTAGATCTAGCCATTCAGCTCGTGCTGAAAACACGCACTTCTTGCTATCGAACCCCCGGTCGACAAATTTGAGTTGCTACAGAAATGATTTTTCGTAAATTAAACATACAAGAAATTATATTTTCACTATTCACTTATTAACTAAATTATTAAAGTCTATAATATTATTTCTTAAAGTTAATAATAATGATGTTCCTTTTTTGGCAATTTTACTCTGATAACAGTTTCCATATTACTGGAATACAAACTACAACTCAAAAACATAAATTTATTTTATATAAATATGAATTTTCCAATATTTACAATGGTCTGCAATTTATTATGAAACAATGAATATTAAATCTTGTTTAAGTTTCATCATGCCTAGATGAGTCTTTCTGTAAGTCAGATGCCAAGTTGGAACACGATCAATTTAGCTTCGTTTCTTTGTGTACGAAGAAGCTGTTATAATGCGCGGCATTTCAGTTCGCAAAAGTTACAAACTCAATGGACAGACCTAAGAGAATCCGCTTATAAGAGGATTCGACTTACAGACAATATGGGTTTTCTATGTATAAATTATGACTAGATGCACCATTTTCTCGCGTTATTTATTTATTTATTTTTGTAAAAAAGAATCACCTTTACCACGTTAATTCTACTTTCATTTTCTTCGACAATTAGTGTTAAGAAACATCAACATGTTTGTATTTAACAGCACAAGAGGGTAAACCATTAATGAATGTGTTTATTATAGCGACAAAATAGTGTAATAATACTGGAGACGTTTTCAGAAAGACGGGAATGGCGCCATATTTGTACAACTAACTCTAAAAGCTTACTAGATTCTTCATCTTTTCTTACACGCAGAGTGTCATGGAGATATCCATTTTTATGGTTTTCGCAGGTATTTCCCGTTAATGGGAATATGCGCCAATTTCGCTATATAAGAGTACTTTGTTGCAAACATTCGTCCAAAAATATTGAATTCATAATTTCAACTATTCAATTCGCCAAGAAAATAGGAAAAACGATCTAGCCCCTTTCGCTTTAACACCAATACCAAAATCTTCTTTGCTAATGGTCATTTTCTTTCCGCTTTTAAGAGATATATTTCGTAGGAGAATCCAGAGAACAAACCAGATGATTTTCCTCCAGAGTAAGAGTTAGAAATCTAATTGCAAATTGTTCAATGTGGCAAGCCGAATGACTCCTTGGGTTTATTTTCAAGCACAAAGTCATAGGAATTAGAAGGACTTTCCGTCTGCGGAAAAACCCTTCCATAAATAACTCAGCTCATCTGTGAAAAGTGAAAATATGCTCTGTTTTTCCTTATGAATAGTATTGTGGAAGGAACTCAGGTATGGGAGACTTGAGAGCTAATGCACGTCAATGTCGTACTCGTGTTCAAAGGAGCAGAAACTATCAACTGCCCAGTATTCAACAAGTTTTAAAAAAGCTTAGAGCATTGTTTATTTTGTATTGCTTTTTGAACCATGATGACGATTCTACTCAAAAACTAGTATTTTTGAAAAATTGTACACGACCTCAGTTCAAGAGTCTATCAACAACGCATTTTCTCAAGGAAAAATCTGTATCTTCAATATTGTAGTTGTATGATGACGCCGAAAACTTTCGCAATTTTCGACAAGTCATGGAGTTTAACGAAAATTGTACTATTATCTTAAGCGACTTTTACCGTATTCGAGGACATATTTTTGAGAAAGTTTTCAAAATGTTGTTGCAGCACCGTGTAAAGAACTTCCAAAAATCAAAATAGGCGTTTCAAACTCAAAGAACCTTCATTTCATTAAAATCGATAGAAGATTTTTTGGAAAAAGGCGCTTGCTGTGACCACAGGAGGACAGACGGACAGACGGTCACGCAGACAAATGGATAGGCAAACAGAAGTTTCTTAGGTGACAGTCTAGACAAATCACATTTTGGCATCATATTAATATAAAAGCGTGTTATGCAAACATTCGGAGCGCGAGCGGAAGGAGCGAGCGGAAGGAGCGAGCGGAGAGAAAGGAACAGACGGAACGAAAGTGGCCGAAACTGGAGAAACTGATTAATAAATGATTGAATACGCAGGCAATAGTGAGCTAGTAATGAGGAATGAGGTTCAAAGAAAGGATTTAAAAGAAGGCAAAGAGTATGTTTGATTAGTCGTCAAGCTAAGAATGCATTTCTTGATGCCAGGAAAAACCTTTCATCCGAAGTCGACCCGGAGGCCAATCAGGTGAGCGACCCTTTGAACCATTTCTTCGGCACACCATAATGCAGCTCGAGTTCTTTGAAAGCGCGACTATTTCTGCGGCTGGCGTGGGGAGAAGTGGTGCCCAATGCGACCTCAAGGCGGCCACGCCACTGGGCTATTTCGGCCCCTCGCCCCCGCGTGCCGGGCCACCCCTTGCGCGTCAGGGATAATATTAGCCCGGCGGCGGCGGCGGCAGCGGTGATGTCGGCGGCGGTGGTGGTGACGGTGACGGCAGTGGTAGCGGTGACGACGGTGACGACGGCGGTAGCGGTGGCGGTGGCGGCGGCGGCGGCGGCGGTGGGGACGGCGGCGGCGGTGATGGCGGCGGCGGCGGCGGCGGCGGTGGCGGTGGCGGCGGTGATGGCGGCGGCGGCGGAGGTGGCGGTGGCGGTGACGACGGAAGCGGCGGTGATGGCGGTGACGACGACGGCGGCGGCGGTGGCGGCGGCGACAGCGGTGGCGACGGCGGTGGCGGCGGCCGTGACGGCGGCGGTGGCGGTGACGACGGTGGCGGTGGCGGCGGCGGCGGCGGCGGCGGTGGCGTTGACTGCGGTGGCGCCGGCGGTGGCGGCGGCGGCAGCGGCGGCGCCGCCGGGTGGGCTCGTGGTGGTCTCCGGTTTCCGCCGGCGCGGCGCAGCGGCCAGACGCAGAGCACCCTCGCCCGAGACGTCCGCTCTGGCGCTCAGTTGTGCTCCTTGAGCTTCCTACAGCGCCTCGACGAAGACACACCGAAGTATGTCAAAGAACACATCATATGTTCCGATTCCTATCAAGGAGATGGTAGCTGAAGGAGCGATGAGGAGAGAGCGGAGAAACAGTGGGAGAGAGAAATAGACAAGGGAATAGGATTGGGGAGAGAAAGGAGGTGAGAGCAAGTCAGTGAGAAGAAAGGAAACGAAGGAAGAGTTAAGGAAGAGTAAAAAGAAAGGGAATAGAAGGGAACCGGTGAGAAAGGGGAAATGATGAAGAAAAATTGAGGAGGGAACTGAGAGGTAGGGACAAGGAGGAAGACGGGGGGGGGGGGGATGAGAGAGAATGGGTTTGGCGAATTCTGAGTTGACGATGGATCACACCTAGCGCTCAACATACTCAACCATATAAGATAGGGTAAAGCAAGAATATTACTTCATATGATCCCCGGACTGTCCTAGGAAAGCTGTTATCAATTCTTATTCAGCAAATTATTCGCGGCGTCGATGGTGAAACGGTTAGTGTATATTATGCCCAAGTTTGCTGGTTCAAACCCGATCCAAGCATTGGATTTTCAAGGACGAAAAAATCCTTCGTACGCCTTCCTTCGGAGGGGAAGTACAGCCGGCTGTCCCATGGTAGTAGATTTACTGCATGTAAAAGATCCTCAAGCCTAAATGAAGCCTCTGAGCAAAATTCAAATTGCCTGTTTCGTCGCCCAAGTAATACCTTCTTTCTCCCCTAGTAGGTGAAAGGAGCGTAAACAAATTTGCGTGGTCAGACGAAAGAGCAGGCCTCATGGCCTGAGTCTCGCCACGGAAAATAAGACATTCATTCCTTCGTTCGTTCAGTAATTCTCATGCGGAGAAATGTACAATGTGTTGAAGGTGCATGTTAGCGGGTGACTTTTCTTTGTGTTTGATAACGATTTCGGGGTCCATTAGATGCCTTGGTTACAAGTTCAAAGTGCCCCGTGCGTCGCGTCTTCAAATGAGGTTGTTCTCCATGCCTTCGCTGCTGCTCCCCGGCCGCCTGGGAATCTTCGTGCCACGCACCCGCGCCCAGGCGTGGAGAGCGGCCTTCTCCATCTTGTTGCGGCCCAGAAGGAAGCTTCGCCTTCCGATAAATTCGTGGCATTCGCCGTCGAGGAAATTAGGTTGAATGAAGTTTCCTGAACGTATCCCGGTAGTTTGATTACTCGTCGTTAGATAAACCTGAACGGTAATTTTGGATAAAGTAGTACAAAATTTCAAACGCTTAAAGTTTAAGGTATAAGCCTTAAATCTACAAAGGCGTTTATTCCGATTTCAAATTTTCCTCAAAATAGAATTGTCAAAATATACGGTTATACGTAGGGTCTGATGTCGTTGAGTGATCATTTACTAATTTATTTATTTATTTTACCTCAAAACAGTTAAAAACTGTGTGTGACGTGCTATGGGGAGAAATGAATTCTGTACAAGTTTTCAAAAATTCTATGATCCCTACCCTAAGCCATATACTACTTGAATTTTGAATACAGAAAAAATCAGCGTTTTTTGCAAAGATTGTTTAAAAAAATATTCGCTCCAATGTAATGAATCTATTTTCAAAGGTAAATCAGCAATTAATTTGGGCTCTTATCCCTCATCATGTCCTTCGTCAAGGAATAATACTTCCTGCAACGACATCATGGAGAACGATAATTTGAATAACTAGACTTCCCCCTGAATTCTAGAAGAAGTGCACAGATAATGAAGTTACATTTATGTCCAGAAGCAAAACGAGGGGCCATCTCAGCATTTGCTCAAAGAATCAGGGAAACTGGACGAAAAACCTGATCGAGACGGGTTTATTGTTTTATTAATGATTTATTGTTTTATAATGGTACTATGAGATAACTTAAGCTTTTTATTGCTGTTGACTTGATAAGAAATTAGGTGTTCTTCATCAACACACTGAAATTTAATGTTAGGTAATAAAAAAGCATTTAAATGTACTCTTGTAACCATGTGTGGCTGAAATTCCATTAATTTTTAAAATATAAAATTCTTCCGACTTATTTGGTCTTTCGGCATGACATTTCACAAAGTCCTGTTAGTTTTCTTATATTTTATTTGAATTAAGAATTTCACATTAAGATTGAAATTTCTCATAAAAGGACATCGTAAATTAACCAATCAAGACATAGAGTAACAAAAACTAAAATAATCATATGTGGGCATCGAAAGTAGATTATTCAGATCCACAAGGTTGTCTTGGAAATTAGAAGCATCAACGCATTACTGCATTAATGACTTCTAGTGCTACAATACAACATAATTTTTCGTTAAATTGATTTTGACAAGTAGTAAAATGTTGCCAATTTCATCCTCTTAATATACAATCCGCCGTTATTTCCGCAGTTAGAAAAAATGTAATATTCGATTTCTTCTTTAAAACCTGAACTTTTAAACACACTGATATATCGTTCGAGCATTGTCTTCTTCCATGATGAATGTTCTGCTCAGTAACCAACAGCGTTTCTTTCCAGTTCTACAGTGTATGTGATTCTGATAAGTCACTGATTGTGGCAGCACTCATCTTCTAATAAGCGAGTAATGTTTTAAAATTTACGAAAGGTATTGCAGCGACTATACTTGGCGGTTGCACAACTTCACATATTTTTCAAATAATTTTTCTATAACCCAAATTTTACGAAGTGTGGATGAACATATCCAGTGTACATTGCCTGCCACAACCGACACATGGGCTATACTAGTTCCCAAATTGACTCCACATTTAGCGTACTAAAGATTTTAATCATGTAAATAAGTACTACATGAGGGTTTAAGACGCCAACTTCATTATCCTTGAAAAGGTGCTTGCGAAATGTACGAAACGCCGAGACGCAAATAAATAAACAAAAAGATTCACACTTCCTGGAATCTACGTATTTGAGGATTGATCCTGTAAGGTCCAGACCTGCATCCAACGTCCCATCTATTATTATTATTATTATTATTATTATTATTATTATTATTATTATTATTATTATTATTATTATATTATTATTATTATATTATTATTATTATTATTATTACCAATATCTCGTAAGTAAAGATAAGAAATTTGTTGTGTTGTGTAAGGGAGTGTGTTTAATGTTTTGAGACATGTATTAAGAGTTTTGGAGCCAAGACGAATTGATGTAACGGGTGTAACTAAAGATAAGCACATGCGTATTTGATTTGCATATGCATGTTTGTATGAATAATAAGTGCGAATGAATGCGTGTTTGCGTAAGTTCCAATGTTAATGTATTTCGCCACCTACAGAATTAATTAATATTAAGCATCTAATCGATCAGTCACAACGTTTAGTTCATGGAATAAAAAAAATATTGTGTAGTTTAATTTGCTTGAAAATACAGCTTCTTCCTAAGTTCGCAGCCGTTAGCAATTCTTTTGGTTCCCTTTCAGCTCGTTTCTACATGGAGAAGCGCGTATGTCGGAATCGGCGAAATGAATTACAAGCGGAGTGCATGAATAGTACAGTGTTATTGTTCACTACTTTTGAATCAACAATTTCTGCAGCGAGCGGCTTCAGCGGCTTAGGCTGAAGGCTATCCACCTCAGCTTAATACCACGTTTATGTTATCGGTTACAGTATATTTAGCACCACCCCTTACAAAAGTCTAAAGAGAAAATTTGGAGTCGTTTTTGAGAAATTCTTCTTTATTTTTAATATTACACATATTTCACGCAATATTGGGCTGAAACGACTAAAACATTCAAAAAATTATATATGGCCTTAATGAAAGAACTAATAATGGATAAAACGTTTTATTTGAAGGAAAAATCTCGGTCTTCAATTGTGTAGTTGTAGGAAGACGCCCAAAACATTTCAAACTTTTGCAATTTTCGAAAATTCAGTGATGGTTATTTATTAAATGTATTTCCCTCTATTCTTACTAGAAATATAAAGAAAAAATTTGGAGTCATTCTTGAGAAAATTTTGAAAATGTTCCAGGGGCTTCATATAAAGTACTTCCAGAATTCAAAATCGCAGGGCTTGGAGTGAAGCCAGGGAGTATTCAGTTTGGGAAAAATCCTACACATATTTTAGGCGCTAGTGTTGTTCACAGATGACAGACGGACGGAAGTTGTGAAAAGAAATAACACTTTTCCGGTATCACGGGCCTCAAAACGTGCATTTTCGTTGAAATCTCGAAATCTATTTTCCGCAGCATTGCATAACTTTCTTTACTCCGTATTTATTATCTCTACTCCGTTCATGTTACTCTACGTGTACGAGAGAATAAAAGCACTCGCGCATGTTCTGTTCCTCGGCTTCATTCTCGAGGAAATTAGGTGGAGAATTCAGGGAATCAAGTAATAATTAAGAACCCGTGCTTGATTTTTTTTATTGTGCAAATAAGTGCGAGAAAAGTAAGGGTTTGAGTTCCTGAGACAATGACAAATGATAAGTTGAGTCTACAAAAGACAATGCAGGTTTGTTGCCGATAGACAACTATTGGGAGTACTAAAACTGAACATGATTTAAATAACTATTTTCAACCAAGAGAAGTAAATATAAATATTTTTAAGTGCATTAAAGAAATTAAGTAAATAATTTAAGCTAAATAAGCTTGAAAGTCGTTTCTGTCGAAAACACAAACACAAATCTTAGTCAAAATGTTTAAGTTTTAAAAAATTCTGCTCATGTACTAAAATATTCGACAGACATCCGATACATTAGTCACTTTTGTAAACATCCGACGTCCAGTAATACTAGACCATTTCTTTATATTAAAAATATTTCCCCATTCAGAGACCACCCCTCTAAAAGATTTTTATTTTACGAAACCCACAGTGGTCTCTTAAGAGGGGCTGTAGTGGTAGTGTGTAGTGTTGGCCTATGTGGTGAGATTGACAAAAAGCCCGCCCCGTAGACACAACGGCGCATAAGGGCGAGTTCGCGACGACCCCCCCCCCCATAACTCTGTTCTGGGTTTCAGATGAGGTCTGCCTTCCTAACCCCAGCAACACCATGATATAATAGGGCTCATGCATGCATGACCAAGGGGATAGTGTCTCCTGAGCAAACCGCCTACATTTTCATTTCATTAATGTCGTTTTTAGGATTTGATAAATTAATAAATTGGTATAAATAGCCGGCCTGGATGGCCGAGGTGTCTAGAGCGTGTTTCGACTCAGCGCCTCGGTCTCAAGGGTCACGGGTCCAAGACCCGCCTTGGGGATGTTTGTTTGTCACTCGTCTTTCTAATATGTGTGTTGTGATTCTGCTGAGCATAGACCGAGGAGCCCACATGTGTGTCTAATGTAAAAGATTAATACGTGTCCCCATGAGGGACATAGTGGGTACCCGTCATCGATAGCCGAAATCGCCATCCCCTGAAAGTTGGAAAAATGCCCGGAAGAAAAAAAAAAAAACTAATAGTATTTATGTTCACTCATTGAAGCAAAGTCATTGTTCAATTTTTGGCACTGCTAAAGAAAAACAAATCGATTTTCTCTTATCAATATTTGTATATAATGACAAAACATATAACATTTTTATTTCAAATAGAGACCGATGCATCTTCATAACATAGTAATGTATTAAACTATATCATATTAAGTATTCAAATACTACAATTATTTCAAAAGTATGGGGGATGAATGGTGAGTTTTCGAGTGAATAGTCCATAATCGTTTGTACCCACAGTCAAAAACGCTGTATTAACTCAATTTATATCGAATGATCAGTTTTCGAGTAAATAGTCCATAATTGTTTGTACCTACAGTCAAAAACGCTGTATTACCTCAAATTATAACGAACGTTTGTCATAAATTGTATCGTATAGTGAACAAAAACAATATCAATGATTTTCAGCTTCCCAAAAGAATTGAATCCTACACCAACCAAACAATAATTGGCGGGCCTCTGTGCCCACTTGGTACTGCTAAGGTGAATGAAACAACTGCGTGTGTGACCGAAAGGCAGCAACGCGTGCAGGTTTGAATGAAGAGTCGCTCGGGCCCCCGCGAGGGCCGAGCTGTGAAGTCACTGCGCTGGCCTGGCCTGGCCTTCCTGATAGCGGCGCTGCGCGGCGTGGGATGGTGGGTGTTTGGCGGTGAGCGGGGGGGGGGCGGAGCACTGGCCTTCGCTGCGACCGCCACCGCGATAAGCAAGCCCCGTAACCTTCCCCTTCCCCTTCCTCTGCCATACAACGCTACGCGCTCAACGTAAAATTACACGGAGGAAAGGAAAAGTGAACGTTGAACTCTCCACACATAATGTATCTTTACCTGAAACTTTCTGGTTGAACTATTAATTATTTACTCATGTTATTTTTTAATTGTAATATTTTATTGATTGAATGTGGATTTATAAATATAATTGCCAATAAGGAACTTTTAATCATTTAAATCGCTGAGGCATTATTTGGGGGAGGGTTACACATATTACATCTGCTCCGCCCTTCATCTACGCGTCTCACCCGCAGAGGTTTCGCACTCGGACTCGATGCAAGTGTGCTTTGCTCCAGCCAATGGACGATCATTCTAGCCCATGGGATTCCCAAAGGGGTCGGTATCGACTTCCTGGAATCAATTAAAATTTGAAAGGTGTCAGAGATGATCAGGTGGTCGATTGGGGTTCAATAGCCGAATATAAATCGGCGACTAATCGGTATAATCATGATTCCATTCATTCAAATTTCTTCATCGCCTGGTGTTGATCGGAGAAACCACGGAAAACTACCGATCACAACAGCTGGCCGCTAGAATTCTCCTCCAGACAGCAGCTGAATTCGACTTAGCTGAAAAGCTAGTGTCGAAAATCCTGCCGCCGTCAGGACTAGAACCTAGGACCTCCCGGCCAGAGGCGCTGCAGTGACATCAGTTGATGCACTGAGCATCCGCTCCCGGTTTATTATTTTATTTTATTATTTAATGTGGATTTATAAATATAATTGCCAATAAGGAACTTTTAATCATTTAAATCGCTGAGGCATTATTTGGGGGAGGGTTACACATATTACATCTGCTCCGCCCTTCATCTACGCGTCTCACCCGCAGAGGTTTCGCACTCGGACTCGATGCAAGTGTGCTTTGCTCCAGCCAATGGACGATCATTCTAGCCCATGGGATTCCCAAAGGGGTCGGTATCGACTTCCTGGAATCAATTAAAATTTGAAAGGTGTCAGAGATGATCAGGTGGTCGATTGGGGTTCAATAGCCGAATATAAATCGGCGACTAATCGGTATAATCATGATTCCATTCATTCAAATTTCTTCATTGCGCCATCCACACTTATAACAATTACATTCAAATAGTTATTTCCGTTACCTCAGTTCAAAACAGTTATTTCCGTTTCCTGCGCAGCGCTCGTAACGCGGCCAGGGGACACTCAACTACAAACAACCCTCGAAGATACTGCCGGACCTCATCTAATATAACGAAGCCAGACTCCCTAAACAAATAATAAATTATGTACCGACTGGCAGAAGAAGAGGTGGAAGACCAAAGACTCGTTGGATTCATGATGTCAACGTTGAAGAGGACGGAACAGACCTACAAGCCTAATCCTTGACGTTCAAAAAGAAGACAATTATTTCAAGTTCAATAATCGCAGATACGGGCTCCATTTCCTTTTCTGTTCCCGGACATCCGACAACAAAACAAACTCACATTTGAAATTTGATTTTTTTTAAATTCAATTTAAGCACCGAACTTTACCACTGCTAAGGCCTAAAATATTCAATACAATTTAAACTATGTGTTCACAACGTTACTGTATCGCGCAAGAAAATATTCTCTGGAATAAATGCGGGAGGTGAGTTATGGCCACGCCGAACATTTGATAGCCAATGCACAACAAAGGAACTCAGCTACTCAGAAGCGGAAGCGTCTTTGATCATCGAAAATCCAGGTTTTACGAAAATATTGGCGAAGGAAATTGGTATCTTTAAGGCATCTGCAATTCTTTTGTGGTATGATTATACATGCAGTTTATTACAGAGAAACTTGGAGGTGGGGAAGTATGGGGAAAACTCTCTGAGCTCTTAAATCATCATTTTATCGGTGAAAATGGGCTTGAATAGCATAAGCATGATGGCAGTAGATGCTGGATATGCAACACAAGAAGTATACAATTGGGTAAGAGGTCATCAAGGGTCAGGAGGAGTAATGGCCCTGAAAGGTGTAAATAAAGCACTAGTGCCACTTAGCAGCCCAAGAAGAGTAGATAACAGTTGGTGGTAAAAAGCTGAAGAGAGGATTAAAGCTCTGGCCCGTAGGAGTATCGATATTAAAGTCATGGTCGATGGAGCAATAACTCTTTTACAACGGATCGATGAAAGAAAAAGTTTGTGAATCCCTAGCTCTAGCCTAGCCAGCCAGTGCACAGGTACTAAAGTAGTTGAGCATCGTCGACGACCGCGTGGCTCTGCAAAAAGGCGCTCGACCACTGTCATTTTGGCCGGAGCGCCTGCTGTGGCCGCATCGGAAGCGTCAGTTCAGGGAGGGCAACTGGAGATAGGGAGACTTTTCACGAAGGATTTAGTTTCTTCCGTTATTGTCACTATGTGTATTATTTTATAAGAACTTACATAAATCATTCCGAAAAGAATGTAAGGATATTGATAGGAAGTCTTTGATAGAAAAATTCCGTGAAGCCGTGCATGTCGATGGTAAATTGACAGCATAAAGAGACATCGCTAATCACTTTCAACAAGTATTCAGCTAATTTCGCAACAGAACGACTCTTAATCAAAGAATAGTAAGTAATATTTCTTTAAATAGAAGGTTTGAAGCGCGTTTTCTAGCATTATAGCTTCATTTATACATTGTTTCCCGCAAACATTCTCCTGTTGACGGAATGGCAAAAATAACAGGTACCACATCGCCAATAAAAGTTAGTTAACGTTTGTGAAACGAATCTGAATCATTTCTACAAGTTACTCACAGACCACGCCCCCAGAAATGATTGGAGCGTGGCGTGATTGGTAGAAATAAGTGACAGAATAGTCCATCACGTAAAACAGAACCAAGAGAGGTCGAGCTGTGCCTCCAGGCACAAAGACCTGATGATGGAGGCTCACCTCGACCTCTGAAACGTTGCCACGCTATTCTTATTCAAGATACTAATTTGAATGTAATAATCATTTATGTTTTAATAAATGTAGTTTGGACTGTCTATAAAAATAAATTATCGAAACTTTTATAAAGAAAAAACTGCCTAGTAACTTGTCCCAAAGACTGTCGTGGGTCAGGTATCCAGTGACGTACCGCCTCTGGAGGAATTTGTGAAACCGTTACTTTTAAATCTCGCGCCAATTTCTTTGGACGCCGTGCCCGCGAGCTCTAAGAAGCTTGTTACCTTGCCCGCCATCTTGAGATGCCTGATGTAAAGGATAATGAACCTACAAGAACTTGCACAATTCAAAAGCAGGAAATCAAAATCCCTGGTTTGAGGAAAAAATGGATACCAAAATTAATTCAAGAAATGAAAAAAGAATGTAAAGCAAACTAAAAGTAGGTGAACTCGCGCTTCATCTTCATCTGGCGAATCGCAACTCGCGATAAGGTCTTCATTTAGAATATTAGTCGCCCTAATCATTGCCTACTGCATTTCGCACTAACACACATGAAATGAATCGCAATAAATCTTTACAAAAGTACCCATTACACTTTATGAAAAGTAAACGACAAGACAATGTGATCATATAAAGAACCGGAACAGAGCCGACAATCCTAGGACTAACAAGTTCAGGACCAACAAAACAAATACCAAATAGACCAATAAGAGCAAGAATACGGAACAAATGCTTGCGAAATACTACAGAACCCAATTTAAATATCATTCCCTCCATTTCAATGCTTGGTTTTATCGTATTTTTTTTAATAAGCACGCAAGTAAAACAAAAAAAATTAAATGAATACCTAATCACTTTTCGTTTCCGGCATTTTGTGCATTTTGTATTTTCACATCACACGAGACAATATTGGTTGCCCGCATTTTCCTGTTTCTGATCATTTGAATCCAATATGAGCTGCGACGGTTTGACATAATACGTGAACGACCCAGACCATGTGTTACGTGAGCGCCCGCTGCTCGCTCGCCATTGGAAAAGGCGAACGCGTCGGGGGCCGGGCGATTCTCTCGCAGGCGCATTAGGGCGAATGACGCATGAGCCGAGCGCGCAAGCAACTCCCGGAAGCACGCGAGGGCGCGATTTCTCTCCCGAGGCACCGCGTTACCTACGCAGCTCTTCAAACTACGCCCGCGCGAGAGCTGCTGGCTCGCCTCCGGAGCTCGGCGCTCCCCCACGCCCCTCACTCCACTCGCATTTTCCCTCCAAACGCTCAAGCGACGGGCCGCTTGGATTCATTGATTGATTTTTTCGTTTTTCCGGGCGCGTCAACTGCTTCGGTCATTAGTCCCGTTAGTTTAGTGCATGTTTTTTTCTCGGGAGATGGCGGTGATCTTCCCCCGCTGGATGGCGAGATCCCGCGCCGACCTACCGTTGGCTAGTGGGGTTTCCCCCTAAGCAGGACTCTCCCATCAGCGGGGCACCGCCCCAGCCGGAACAAGCTCTAAGTTCCCGACCGACCTCCCGGAATATGTGGTAGTGTAGTGCGTGTTAGTGTAAGTGTGTGTGTAAGGGGTGAGGATAGGACAAGAAAGACCAAGGAAAGATCGCGCGCGGTCCGTGGCCCGTTTGGTAGGGTACTGCTCCGGCATTCGCCTGGTGTTGATCGGAGAAACCACGGAAAACTAACGATCAGAGCAGCCGGCCGCTAGAATTCTCTTCCAGACAGCTACTGAATTCGACCTAGCTGAAAAGCTAGTGTCGAAAATCCAGCCGCCGTCAGAACCTAAGACCTTCCGGTCAGAGGCGCTGCAGTGGCATCAGTTGATGCACTGAGCTACCGCTTCCGGTCGTGCGTGCGTAGAGTAATCGTATAGTTAATTTTAGGACTATAAATGTCAACTAACTTCTCCAAACGATTGTCTTCTGACAGGTATCCAGTGACGTACTCCCATTCTGGAGTTTGTACTACCCTTATTTTTAAACCTCGCGCCAGTTTCTCTGGATGCACTGCCTGCGAACTCTAGAAAGCTAGTGACCTTGCCCGTAACCTTGGCCTCCTGTCGTATATGAATCGAATGTTTTGTTGAAGAAAAATATCCCAATGAAAATGCGTAAAAATATCCAAATTCAAAAGGCTACGCGAAGAGAGAAAACATTAGTGCTGATCAACAAATCGTTATCCCTTATATAAGACACTAAATGACATCTACATTTGGTTGAAATGCTCAGAATTTTGATCTAAAACATGGTAAGTATAACACGCTAGCTCTCAGAGCACACAAGGGCAGTGACGAATAAGATTCCTCTGAAACTTCCTATTTTAATTGGATATCTCGTTTTACAGATTAATAAATCGTAATACAGATTTCTTATTTTTATTTCTTATATTTTAGAGGCTAAATAAAAAGAAAGAAAATACGACAATGAATGAGAAGAATGAAAATCTAATTATAACAATACGACACGACTCGTGCGTCGATAAAGAATTGGCTTAAGAAAAAACACTTATGGTTATAATTCTTGAACCAAAGGAGATTTTCTACCTAGATATTTAACAAGTTTTCGAACTATGAAAAAATAATGCAAATGAAAAATGTCGCAGTCTTCATTCACTTGGGACCAGAATAACGGCTCTAGAAATGACAGGGAACCAAAAATAAAGACTTGAAAGTGTAAAGTTCAGCCAAATATTGTTTTTTACTATATTTTTTGCTACTAAAGCTTTTTCAAAATTGTGGAAGTCAAACGTGATCAAACTATAGATAATGGAATGCACATGATTAATTTTAAAATTTCAAATTTTGGGTGGGGGCAGCTATAAGTAAATTGAATACATTGCTATGTGTAGATTACCAGGTTATCCTAGCAGGGCCAGAAGACTCTTTAGTCAAATATTTAAAAATATGAATCCCTAATGCACTTGGTGAGGCGAGAAGGGTGGGGGGCTGTTTTACAGATGATTATAATCAATTTGATACTGATGAACTTCGGGTAATCAGCTAGTAACAAGTGAACTTCAGTATGTAATTACGTGCGATGTATCGTAATATAAGATTGTTCGGACCAAAAGCAAAAATCCCTCCGCAGCTACCAGGTACAATGAAGCAAACTCTATTGAAGGAAGTAAGAAAATATCTTGTTAAGAAAACTTACAAGAATACGGCGCATAGGCATGCGCACAGGCTGCCCCGGGTCATGGGGGAGGGGGCGTCGCCCTTCTCAAAATTACGAAAGGGTAGTTTAAGTAATAAAACTTTTTGCCTCGTAAATATGTTAAATTCCTTATTTTCACCTTTTTAGGGCACGGCACATTTGAGGTATCCTCAAATGTATGAGGTATTTGAGGCTCTCCACACCGTCTGACAATTCTGGCAAATTCTATATATATATATATATATATATATATATATATATATATATATATATATATATATATATATATATATACAAGTGCGTTGTCTTCCAACGCGGTAATCTCTGAATCTACTGAACCAATGCTGATGAAACTTTTGTACTAGCATCCTTTAAAGGCCTGGAGTACTATAGGCTATGATTTACAAACATAAACGGTAATATCTTTTCAAAATAATTACTTTTCTGGACATTTTTCGCCTAGCCTTACATCATAGATTCAAGAGTGCATCAATGTCAATAGTTTAGCTGCGCACCACCAGAG